>VWZF01001613.1:318788-364288 GCA_013396755.1 Sclerurus mexicanus | reverse complement strand
GACCGGGAACATCCCCCGGGGATGCAGGGTCCGGGGATGGATGGACCGGGAACATCCCCCGGGGATGAACGGACCGGGGATGCAAGGACCGGGAACATCCCCCGGGGATGCAGGGACCGGGGAGGAACAGACCGGGAACATCCCTCGGGGATGCAGGGACCGGGGATGAACAGATCGGGGACATCCCCCGGGGATGCAGGGACCGGGGAGGAACAGACCGGGAACATCCCTCGGGGATGCAGGGACCGGGGATGAACAGATCGGGGACATCCCCCGGGGATGCAGGGACCGGGGGTGCAGGGACCGGGCATGCAGGGACCAGGAACACGGCCAGGGGATGAACGGACCGGGAGAACCTACCGGGGATGCACGGCCCGGGAGCACGGCCAGGGGATGCAGGGACCGGGAACATCCCCCGAGGGATGAACAGGCTGAGAGAGCTTCCCGGGGCTGCACGGCCAAACCTGGTCCTCTGGCAGCCTGAAAACCCGGCTCCCCCAGGTAATGCCGCCTTTCTCCCTCCCACCGGGAGCGACTGGACGTGCCACCGAGGTGGAACCTTTCCGTCCGTCTGTCCGCCCCAACCTGTGGCACCCTCGCCTTGGAGGGCAAGGTAACACGAGTCTTGACCACCTGCCCCAGGTGGCTTGGCCAAGGGTGCTGGAGCTCCGGGGTCTCTGGCCAGCCGTGCCCCCACCCCGCTCCTCCCCAGCAACACAGTGTGCCCGCCTCAAAGTTTATTTAAAGTTTGCAAAGCCGCTTTTGCGTAAGTTCCACTGGCAGCAGAGCAGAAGCGGCTGCTCAGGCTCTGCGAGTGGCACAGACAAACCCATCGGAACCCATTTCAGCTTGCAGGGCACAGGAAGGTGCTTCTTGCTGCTGCCGCAGGGCTTTTCTGGCTGCCTCTCCCCTCTGCTCATCGAGTCTCACCTGAATGAATGAATGAATACCTGTGCACGGACATCGCGCCTACCCATACCGAAAATAGATAGATGATGATAGATTAGATAGATAGATAGATAGATAGATAGATAGATAGATAGATAGATAGATAGATAGATAGATAGATAGATAGATAGATAGATAGATAGATAGATAGATAAAGTCCCGACGGTGCAACAGATGTTACAGATCCCCTAGGGACTGAAAATGTCGGAGTATTTTACTGGATTGTCCCAGTATATTTTGCTGGAATTTCCCAGTAGTTTTTGCTGGATTTTCCCTGTATTTTTTACTGGATTTTCCCAGTATTTAAGTATTTTACCGAATTCCCCCAGTATTTGAGTATTTTACTGGATTTCCCCAATATTTCAAGGAAACACTCAGGGCAACTGAGCCGTTCTCCGCTCTCGAGCATCCCTCACGCCAGTACCCTCCCCCGGTGCCCGGTACCCTCCTCCTGTACCCGATACCCTCCTCCTGTGNGTGAGTACCGGGGGGTGGCTGTGACACCGGGCCCATGTGAGTACCGGGGGGTGGCTGTGACACCGGGCCCATGTGAGTACCGGGGGGTGGCTGTGACACCGGGCCCATGTGAGTACCGGGGGGTGGCTGTGACACCGGGCCCATGTGAGTACCGGGGGGTGGCTGTGACACCGGGCCCATGTGAGTACCGGGGGGTGGCTGTGACACCGGGCCCATGTGAGTACCGGGGGGTGGCTGTGACACCGGGCCCATGTGAGTACCGGGGGGTGGCTGTGACACCGGGCCCATGTGAGTACCGGGGGGTGGCTGTGACACCGGGCCCATGTGAGTACCGGGGGGTGGCTGTGACACCGGGCCCATGTGAGTACCGGGGGGTGGCTGTGACACCGGGCCCATGTGAGTACCGGGGGGTGGCTGTGACACCGGGCCCATGTGAGTACCGGGGGGTGGCTGTGACACCGGGCCCATGTGAGTACCGGGGGGTGGCTGTGACACCGGGCCCATGTGAGTACCGGGGGGTGGCTGTGACACCGGGCCCATGTGAGTACCGGGGGGTGGCTGTGACACCGGGCCCATGTGAGTACCGGGGGGTGGCTGTGACACCGGGCCCATGTGAGTACCGGGGGGTGGCTGTGACACCGGGCCCATGTGAGTACCGGGGGGTGGCTGTGACACCGGGCCCATGTGAGTACCGGGGGGTGGCTGTGACACCGGGCCCATGTGAGTACCGGGGGGTGGCTGTGACACCGGGCCCATGTGAGTACCGGGGCTGTGTGAGTTGCCCTCCTCACTGCCCCGCTCTGCCCTTCCTTGCAGCCCCGAAGCGCAGGGCGTGATCAGCGGCGCCGTGTTCCTCATCATCCTCTTCTGCTTCATCCCCGTGCCCTTCCTGCGGTGCTTTGTGGAGGAGCAGTGCGCGGCCTTTCCGCACGACGAGGTGAGCGAGGCTCGCCCGGCGCTGCGAGCGTGGCAAGGCTCGGGCGGTCCTGTGACCGGCTCTGTTCTCTGTCCTGCAGTTCGTGGAGCTCATCGGTTCACTCCTCGCCATCTGCTGCATGATTTTCCTGGGCTTTGCAGATGACGTTCTGAACCTGCCCTGGCGCCACAAGCTGCTCCTTCCTACCATGGCTTCCCTCCCGCTGCTCATGGTTTACTTCACTAACTTTGGGAACACGACCATTGTGGTGCCTAAGCCCTTCCGGCTGCTGCTGGGCATGCACTTGGATCTGGGTGAGTTGTGAGTCACCAGAAGCCACCATCCAGCTGGTGAAAGGGATCACCTGAAGCACTGTGTGTTGCAGAGGGAGTGGGCAAAGGATTTGCTTAAGTAACCCGTGAGAGGGTGGAACTCCACCCACTGTTAGGCTGGAAAGAACATCCAGAAGCCCAGCACACGTTCACCGGTGAATAGATAGGCAGCAATCACTTCCCATGATTCTGGCAGTACAGGTGAGTGCCAGGTGTACATGTCCCTGTGACAGCCAGCTCATAGGAGAGGAAGCGATCTAGGTGTAAGCTGCCACTATCAGAACTCCCTGAGATCATTAGGTAATGGATTGTTGTACAAAGCAGGAGGTGAGAGTTTGGTGAATTGTTCCAGGGCCTGCTTCACCTCCCAGTACTAAAGCATTTGGCTTGCTCTGATCCGCAGGTATCCTCTACTATGTGTACATGGGCATGCTGGCAGTGTTCTGCACCAATGCCATCAACATCCTCGCTGGAATTAATGGGATTGAAGCAGGACAGTCACTGGTGATAGCTGCTTCCATTATTGTATTCAACATTGTAGAGTTAAATGGTAAGGGAAATAACAAACATTTGTGGGTACAAAGGGCAAAGGGAGATTGAATCCTAGACTGCAATAGCTGAAACTACTAAAAATCAACCAGTGCTGTCTTATCACAAACACGTGTTTTTCTGTTTTCTATAGGAGATTATCGAGACGATCACATTTTTTCCCTCTACTTCATGATTCCCTTTTTTTTTACCACGCTGGGCCTATTTTACCACAACTGGTAAGAGGAAAGACATTAGAGTTTCTTTGGAAGCATCCTTTCCTTCTACTTTCTCCCTTTTCAAACAAACAAAACCACTTAACAATGTGCAGAAGGGACACTGGAGTGTAGATAGGCGTCTTGCCAGAACTAAGAGCACAAAGCATTTACACAGTGGTAGCTTTTCTTTTTATTAGAACAAGTGTTGTCACACCAGCTCACCTAGAATCAGAGTACACTCCCTCCCGTGCCTCGCTGGCCATCTTTTCATACCATGTTCTCTGCAAGTCGGGCGGTGGGTCCCAGTCCTGCAGGTCTTAGAATAAATACCTGGAATTGTTTTCACTGTGTAGATCTGCTGCAGATCCCTCTTGGCCCCTAACCTGTGATGTTGGCGTACATTCATTGGTTGTGAAGGCGTTTTCATGGCACCAGTAATCACAACAGGCCTTTGCTTTTCTATGGATTGCAGGTATCCATCTCGAGTGTTTGTTGGGGACACCTTCTGCTACTTTGCCGGCATGACCTTTGCTGTGGTGGGGATCTTGGGGCACTTCAGCAAAACCATGCTGCTTTTCTTCATCCCACAAGTGCTCAACTTCCTCTACTCATTGCCTCAACTCTTCCACATCATTCCTTGTCCTCGTCACCGGCTGCCGAGGTAATGTACCTGAGCAACCTATGGTGGTACCACAGATTGTGTCTTTTGTCTCCAACACAAGCTGAGAAAGGTGGTGATAAATGCCCTTTTTAAAAGCCATCAAACTTGTTTTCTAGTTAAAAGGTAGCCAGCTCACTCTGTCTACAGTCCAATCATATGGTAGAGGGTTCTCAAAACTGAACTTTTCTGGCCACCCCACCCCTCAGATAAAGAAGAATTATTTTTAACATTAGAATATGATGATTGTCAGCTACAAGACTGAGAGAAGTTGACACAGGCTGCATTTAATGCTTTTGCAGTGAGATTTCATAGCAGCAAGTATTCTGCAGCACTATGCCATGTCAGCAATTCTCTCTGCAGATGTTAGATTCTTCTGTTTTAAACTATGCAACTTTATGTTGGGGGTACCGGTGGGGAGGAGTCTCCTCTGCCCCCTCTGAGGGACTAAGTACAGCAGCTGTTGTTAAGTGCATTGGCTTATTCCTGTTTTTTCCACCACTGGATTTCTTTCTCAGCTATGGATCTAAGTCTGCTTACATAGAGAGATCTCTGTGTCTCATTGTTTTATCCAGACTAAAATTTTCATGTTTCTTTTAGGCTTAATCCTAGTACAGGAAAGTTGGAGATGAGCTACTCCAAATTCAAAACTAAGAGCCTCTCTACCCTAGGAACAAACATTCTGAAGGTAATATCTGGAAAACATTCAAAATTTAGGTGTGTTTTGAGGCAGTGGTCAAGTGCAAGAGTAACAGGTTGGGAGGGAACACAACTTCTGGGTTCAGTAGTTGTTTCCTGGCTCAAATACAGAAGAAAACATTCTGCTTGGTTTGTTACCATCCCTCACAGTGACCTAGTTGTGTTAATAATCCATCTTTCAGAATAAGCACATATAGCAGTGTCCCAGGACCATCATAACTCTGTTCTGTCTTTTTAAGAGCACAAGCCAGATTTCAGGGATGGTACAGCAAGAGGGCTCTGGCACAAAACCAAGCCAATGAGCACCAAACACACCTGATGAAATAGTGTGCAATATTTCTTTCCCCAGGTAGTCAAGATCTTGCACATAGTAGATGTGAGGAGTGGAATGGATGAAGATGGCGAATACACTGAATGCAATAATATGACACTTATTAACTTCGTCATAAAGCTGATTGGACCCACCCACGAGCGAAATCTCACTCTCCTGTTGCTCCTCATTCAGGTCAGAAGGGTTCCTCCAGCAGAAAGATGTACTCTGCAATAGAAGCAGATCCTTGTCAGTCTCAAGAGTTTGAAGGGGAAAGGGGGAAGGAAAGTATCATGCTCTTCACACAAGGCGCAGTTGAGCTGTGGAACTTAGGGAGAATCAGAGGAGGTGGACTGGTATAAGGATGGCATGGGGCTCAGCGGTCCCTGGAGTCTGAGCAGGAGTGTTCTGGAGTCACTTGGAGACTGATAACCATAATTCTCAGAGAAAGAAACAAGGTCTGTGGATAGACTTCTGCCATTTATCTTTCCACACCTAAAAAATTTAGCCTCTATGTTGCTATTTAATGAAACAAGGCCTGCTGGAAAGCTTAGCAAATCCCTCTGGAAAGGAGGAGTCTGACAGCCTGTAGACCATTCAACACTGTAATGTTTCTGCTGTGTGTCTCATTTTCCCTTAGGTCCTGGGCAGCACCGTTGCATTTTCCATCCGGTACCAACTAGTGCGCTTGTTTTATGACGTCTGACTGGACTGTCAGGGGCAAGGGAAAAAGCTGTACCTGCCAGCCCATTTTCTCCAGTGGCTGACGAAATGATTCAACTGATCTTACTGCAGCCCTCTGAGAGCCTCAGAACACCTGTCAAAACACAAGCCACTGCTCTGTGTGGGCTAGTCTTGAACGGTATTTTTTTGTGCACCAAAGGCTTTTGTCCAATTCTGATGATAGGAAAGGTTCGCTGCTACTTGAACATCATTGTTACTGGGAGTACCTTTCAGAGGGAAAGCAAATGACCCAAATGATTACTGACAGCACTGGAGGGAAGCGGGAAAGATGGAGTCTCTCTACATCTAACAAGGATGTTACTGTTCCTCAAGAGAGAAAACAGCAACTTTAAATTCTGTGAGACTCTAGAGCACAATAAGTAAACCAGATTCCTCTCCTGGCTTCTCCAGCCCTTTGGTCTGTGGACATAGAGTGACATGTTATAAACTATGCTCAAAACTCAGAGCGCTCCAAGAATAAAATAACTCATGGTACCCTTTCCCCTGCGGTGCTTTGCCTCGACAGTGTTGACATGCAGTGAAACTGGGTTACATGATCCCTCTGTAGCTTTCCAGCGTGCTAGGGGGGCTGATCATTTCTACAGTCGACTCCCTCCTTTGTTATGGCTACTGGGAATGCTCTTGCTGTTGGGCTTTTAATCCTGAACATCTTTATCACCTGCCTTCCTCCCTGGAAGAGGACACAACTGGAACAGGCTAGCAGAGTAAGGATTGCTGTGTCCTTAGATTAACATGGAACTAAGACCCTGCAGGCTGCCATTATCTCCTCCTCAGATATAAATAACCATCCACACGGCAGTACCTAGCACCCTAGCTCAACACAGAATTGCTACTTATGCTGCAGAAAGACACAGAACAGCCGTCGGAGCACCAGGTTAAAGAGCCTGCGCAAGAGTAACGGGTGTGAAAAGTGAAATAACGCAGCAGCAAAAACAGGGATGCTGAGGTGGCTGAGAGTAGGAGTTGCCAGGTCCAGCACCTTGATAGATGCAAGGCTGATGCACCTCTGCACTCCCACATCCAGCCAGTGTTTTTCCAGTAGGCAAAAACGTGTCTGTCCAGCAGTGCTGAGCAACACGGACAACACACAGCACTCCAGCATCAATGGCACAATCTCCAGTTTGCAAGTCTACTAGTAGAGTATATTCATAAACACCTACACACACAAACGTTATGAAACCCTTCAGTACCTGGCCTTAAACACTCGGTCTGTCCGAGCTGCTGGATTTCACCCAGGCAGCCACCACCTTGTCTCCAGTAAGCTGGCTTAGCCCTACCCTCAGTGAGCATCCTGCCCACCCTCATCTCTCACATATGTGGTCCTGGATACCGGCTCGGGATCACACATCCTTTCCTTCCACCACAGCCCTGGCCCCTCCCTGCATGCCCTGGGGTCTTCCCGTTTGCTGGGACCACGCACACACTGGCCACTTGGACCTGTGGTTTGGTGCCAGTGGCTGCTGCTCAGACCTAGAGACAAACATAAGCACACAGGGTGGACATCCTCTCACCCTGGGGAAAAAACTACAAATGGAGTTTAGTGAGACGGGACAGATTGCAGAGATAATTGTTACTGATGATAATTGCAACATGTTGAGATATGGCCACTTTCTTCACTCTCTTTCTCCTTCAATAGTCCCATATTTTTCTCCTCCCCATCCTCTTTGACTCCTTCCCCACCTTTGGTGCTTCGCTTGATAACGCACATTACAAACCCATAATGTATCTCGCACATTCCCACAATCCCCTGAAAAGGATCTCACGATAGGTTTTCATTCCCAAACGCTCTTCCTCCATATGACTATGGATACCCCTCGGCCTGCAGACATCTCGGGGGCCGCTCTCCTCCCTCTGGGCTGTAAGCCAGGCCAAACCCATGTCCCAGGGGCTCACTCCGCCCCTCACACGGCCCAGGGAGCGGCCCAGGGACAGCCCCTCTGCCTCCGCTCCCCCTCGCTCGGCGCCACCCGCCCTTTACTCACGCAGTGACCCGGGCGGCAGTTCGCCCCGGTGCCCCCCGAGGCCGCTGTGGGGACAGAGGAGGAGAGGAGGGGACAGGGTGGGACAGAGGAGGGGACAGGGGGGACCGGGCGCGGCCCTTCCCCTCACGCGCCGCCCCCCAACGGCCCCGCTGCCGTTTGAATTTGGCGCCTCGCCCGCTCATTGGCTGCGCCCCGCCGCCAATACGCTCCGGCCACACGCCGCGGCGCCGCGCAGCCGACCAATCAGCGAAAAGCTTCTTCCCGCAGGCGCGCCAATAGCGAGGCGCGGTGCTGCCGCCCAATGAGCCGAGGCGTACTTGGCGGGAGGTTATAAAAGGGCGGTGCGCGGCGCGGCCGCCCTCAGTTGGCCGCGGCGGCCGGAGCGGAGCGGGCCGCGTGCGTAACGAGGCGCCATGTCCGGCCGTGGCAAGAGCGGCGGTAAGGCCCGCGCTAAGGCCAAGTCTCGCTCGTCCCGGGCTGGCCTGCAGTTCCCGGTGGGGCGCGTCCACCGGCTGCTGCGGCGCGGGCACTACGCGGAGCGGGTGGGGGCCGGCGCGCCCGTGTACCTGGCGGCCGTGCTGGAGTACCTGACGGCCGAGATCCTGGAGCTGGCGGGCAACGCGGCGCGGGACAACAAGAAGACGCGCATCATCCCCCGTCACCTGCAGCTGGCGGTGCGCAACGACGAGGAGCTCAACAAGCTTCTGGGCGGCGTCACCATCGCGCAGGGAGGCGTGCTGCCCAACATCCAGGCCGTGCTGCTGCCCAAGAAGACGAGCGGCGCCGCCGCGGGCCCCGCCAAGGCCGGCAAGAAGGGCAGCGGGCAGCAGTCGCAGGAGTATTAGGCCGGCCGCCCCTCCGGCGCCACACAAAGGCCCTTTTCAGGGCCACCCCATTGCTCACGAGAAGAGCTGCGATCCGCGCAGGGCGGGGGAGGAGGGGACGGGCAGGAACCGGCCCGAGGCCCGGCAGGCACGGAACACGAGCCGCTCCGTAAGGGCTCGTGGTTTAAGTGTATTTACCTCTGTTACCGTCAGTGGGCGTTGCATAGAGAATAAACGGTGTTTCGTTTACAAAACAGGACCCCGGTACGGTGCCGTTTCGGTGTTTATGCAAGGCACTGTGACACAAACGCTGCTGAGAGGATGGTAACGCAGTAGCGAGTGCAGGGAGCCGCAGTTAAAGGAAGGAGCTGTTACAGCGAAAGGCACGATAGCCCAAATTTGGGCTTCTGCCTCAGCTCCCCATTGGCTGGCTAGTGCAGATGAACTGGCTCAGATTACCCCTGGGGACAAGCACGAGGGAAGCCACAATGGCTGTCCACTAGCTAATTTAATCCTGACCAATTGGCACCTCTGCACCTACCTAACAACTGCAAATTTAATTTACCTTGAGCAAGACCAAGGGTGGAAGTGGTATCAGCAACCTGATGGGAGCCTTCAGTGGCCCAGGGAGCAAACAGGCCCAAATTAAACACTCAGCACAGTGCAGCATTTCAGTATTGGCACAGGTGAGGCTCCATTAATCACCTGTAATGAGCACTTCATTCTTAAGTGGAATATAACACTTAAAAACTTTTAATTTTGGCTTTTAACTTCCTAGCTACAAAAATTGAAAATACCTCAGAGACACTTGGCCGTTTAGAGAAATGTGGAGAGGGATGAAAGCCCTGAACAGCACAAACTATTCAAGTTAGTTAGCATGTTATTTCAGGTTTTGCACCCAAACATCAGGCAAGACTGGTGTGAATGTTTAAATAAATGCCATCCTGCAGAGGATGAAGGTGGAGCTGCAGAGTCTTGTAGCTGGAGGTGTAGCACTCCTGGCCATCGAGGTTCAGTGAGCATCGTTGAGCTGCCTTGCCACACTCAGGATATGTTTTGCTCCCTTGCTCAGCAGTAAATTAGCCAGTTCAATACCCAGGTTCTCTGCAGCTTCCTGGGCCTGACTAGGGACATTCTTGGCTGTGACACCAACGTGCTGCACATCGTCGTTCGGTCCATCTTCATTCTGCAAACAAGCACCTCAAGGTAAGGCAGCAGGGAGGAGCAGGCAAGGAATTGTTCAGGACACTCATAAAGTGAGTAAAATCTGGTCTGAGGAGCCTCAGAAACAAGGCACTGTGGTTGATGTACCTGATGAGGGTAGTTAACACTGGTCTGCATAGTCTCCTTCAGGCTGTCAGATCCATCCAAGCTGTAGACTGCTCCTGTCAAGTACAGCTTGGAAAGACAGACAGAATGGATTAATACCATAGTAACAAACAGCCAACTACCCCCTCTTTAAAAAACTCACCCAACATACAAAGCTAAGTCTGGAGGGGAAGGCTTTTGTCATGCAGTGGGGTCAGCAAGAATAGCAGTAAAACAAAAGAAATCCCTGTCAGGGAAGATACAACTTCCCAACAAAAAGGCTGATCTTTTTTCTAGTTTCCCACCTCCTTAATCACACTCTATTGTCTAAAAACAGATTTGGTGGGGTCAGAAGCGAGATCTCGGGGCGGGGGGTGGAATCTGGTATGCTGGTATGTATTATAAGGGAATTTTCTAGAAGACAGCTTCAGTAGCCAGACCCACTGATGGAAGGGTCAAGTCAGCCTATGTGCCCTAATTGGCTATAAAGATATCTGCTGAAAATATCCTCAGTGAAAGATCAGCGAATATGCACACACTTGGAATCAGTTTTCAGCAATAATCCCAGAAAAAAACAAAGTACTCCTCACCTGGCCATCCTTCAGCAAGGTGTTGACAGCAACAGGGACGCTGCATCCACCTTCCTAGAACAAAAAGCAGCTGACACCAAGGCTCCTACCCAGCACTTTCAAAGCAGAGCCCTCTGGAAAGTTTAGATTGCACACGACCCCACCCATCACTCTTCAGGCCGTTCCCTATTCCAAAGTAATCCTTCCTTTGCAGTTTTAGGGAAGTGTAACAGACTTCCCATACTGTGGTCTCAAGGCAGCTAGCAGAGCAGCATTTACTGCTGCAGGCAGGAGAGCAAGGACAGCAGACCTACCAAGCGCTTCATAAAGGCTCTCTCAGCAATGCAGCACAACACGGTGTCTGCATCGTGCAGGGCAGATACCATATTCAGTATCTCTTGGTCTTTGGCACGAACTTCCACTGCTAAGGCACCCTAGAAGAAGAAACACACACCAAAATGTAATAATTCTTCAACTTCATGCATCTGTGTGTGCATTCAGCATTGACCACAAGGCAGAAGTCAGAGGGTCAAACCCTTTTCACTAAGGGAGTGATGTTCACAGAAATTAATTACAAAACACTCTACTGGCTGCTATAAACAGAAGACCAGAACTTAACCAGTCAAGTGTTAAAGGTCATGCTGCCACCTCAAACCACTTTAGAACCTATCTCAATTATGCCTGCATATACAGAAACACCCACCCTACTATGCCTTTGGGATGAGTAGGCTGGGTAAGTCGAAGGTTCACAACCCCTTCTTAAGAAACAGATCAAGTGCTGAATGGGTAACAGTGACAGAACATCATTTCCTGAGTTGGATACAAGACTGAGGGGTGGGGCACTGCACAGTACCTGACCAACACTGGATCAAGATCACTATTTCAGACTGAATGTGCAGGTTGGTCACTTGCAGTCATGGATGGATCTGGTTTAGCAAGTTTGATACCAGCTGAGCAATCCTGTGTAAACTCAGCCATGTGCCCGGAACGGACTGAAACCACTGACCAGCCCAGAGATAAGAGCCCTAAGAATGTGCCCCAAGACAGCTGTTCCAGCTCCACCCTGCAGGAGTCAGGACACCATGAGGATGCTGCAGTGGTTTTGCACAATTATCCTGGCGCACTGTCACACCAACCCTGACAGAACCTGCCATGTCACCCCATTGTAGGTGTGCACATGTTCCCTTTCCCATTTTTTTACTGACAGAAATCAGCCCCCACCATACTGAGTAACAGAGCTGACTCCCATTCTTCCAACAAGCTGTGCCTAAAACAGTGTAATGGCCAACAAAAGAGATGGATGTAGCAGTTTCTTTGCAACCAACACATGAGAAGTCTTCAGCAAAATTAACCACTCAGACACATCGTGCTGCTGCTGGCTTTCAATACACAGCATGGCTTAAAGTACAAAAGTTTTAACACACCTGTCCAACAGCATACAGACAATCTTCAGGGCCTAGGAGCTGGAAGAAAGCAAAATCAGGGTAAAGTCACAGTGTTCAGAATATAGGAAACAAGAGCCAAATTCTATGCTTGTCTCTAATACCAACTGATTTTGTGTCAGACCAAAGAAATATCACCCCTCCCTTCCCATGCCCAAGTGCTTCCACCACTAAAGTGAGACAATGCATTTCCCACTAACTGGACTGTAGCACTTTGTGCAATAGCCAGTCACAAGGATGTGAGTCTTGCACAATGCTGCACTGCCAGATGTGAGTGCTGCAAAGTGCTGGGAGATGACCAGATCACAAACTGCTACTGAACCATGGGAAGCTGAAGAGTATAAAATTCTGTATGAAGAAAAAAATGAGCAATCAGAAAAAAACCCAAAACTCCTCCCTGGAGCACCTTAAATCACAAGCTAACACGGCAATGGAGTCAGCAGACTGCATGCTCCCCTTGGACAGGACCACCACAAGGTCTGAAACACAGCCAGGTGATGGTTTGGCAGAGAACTGTATTTTCTGCTTTGCTGCTCCTCACCTGGCCAATGCGATTCTGCCAGCCCATCCTCTTCAGGCCAGCAGCAGCCAGGATGATGGCACTGAAGTCTTCCTTCTCATCTAGCTTCTTCAGGCGGGTATTTAAGTTCCCCCTCTGTGGAAGTGGTTAAGCAAGCATAGAAACAGCAGGCAAACAGCCCTACAACCACTGCACAGAATCCAACAGCCTCCAAATGACATCAGTACCATCCCAAAAGAAGTTTTAAATACGGACAATTGTTTCTTTAAATAGAATTTTGCTGAGCATTATGGAAAATAAATGTGCAGAGTCAGCACTTGAATTAAAGTATTAACACCCATCTCCTTCTGCACTGCAAAGACCTCTGCTCCTAGGCCTGAAGTAACAATGCCTTTGCTCAGTAGTTCAGCCATCCACATCAGAACCAGTGGTTCAAGCCACATCCAGGGCTCCTGGTAACCCACGGGTATTTGGTCACATGCCTTCGACTAACACAGGGCAGGCACCATTCTTCAAAAACACAAAACCCATTGCACCCTGAGCCCCAGCGAGAGCACAGCTGGCCCCTTGTTCACAGCCTCACAAGCAAGCAGAAGACAGAATGACTACAGTGCCACCCCCACCCTCAGAACAGGGTGGCAGAGGGCAGCCTTTGAGGAAGCAGTTTCTTCTTGTAGGTCAGCTGGTACAAATCAGCCCTGAATGTAGACTTTGCATTAAGTTGTGTTTTCCCCATTGCAGCTTTACCCAGCTCCCACATTTTGCCAGGAAAGGATACAATATCCCTGAATTCTAACTGAGGGAACTTCTTTTTCAGCTGAGCTGCTCTCCGAAGTGAGCTGGTTCCAATCACACTGTAGGGAAAAACAGAATCAGTGAGATCCAGAATACTCCTAACACCTCCAGCCAGAGGGATGACAGAACTTCCAAGGAAACAAACAGTAGCTTTTATATATATATATATATATATATATCTTGAAAATAAGATCTAAGAACCAGTCGATGATTTATATCTCCTTACAAGAAAGAAAACCAGTTTAGCATAAAGCCTGGCTGAGGCCACTCCCAAGGAGCCAATTTAGAGGATATGTTTCTGGAGAGCAGCCCCAGCCACTGCCAAGGACTGATGAAACCTCATTTAAAGACCACAACATTTATCACATAAAGACCCGGCTGCCCCAAAAGGAAGCAGGCAAAGCCAAACAACTGAAGTGACTTAAACGGAGGGACTTCATCAGAGACGTAAATGCAGTAAGTAGAGAACCTTTGAGTGCAGTCTAGGCAGTAAGCATTTCCTTTCTCAAGATGTATGCTGTTCACTTCTCTTCACAGAACTCAAGAATCACAGAAAATGCTTATTTGGAAGGGGCCCATAAGGATCATTGATCGAGTTCCAGCTCCCAACCCAGCCCAGGACACCCCAACAATCCCATCATGTGCCTGGAGCAAATTACTCTTGAAGTCTCTCAGGCTTGGTGCTGTGACCACTTCCCTGGGGAGCCTGTTCCAGTGCCCAACCACACTCTGGGGGAAAACCTTTTCCCCATATCCAACCTAAACCTGCCCTGACACAGCTCCAGCCGCTTCCTCAAGTCCTGTCTCTGGTCATGGGAGTGAAGAGATCAGTACCTGCCCCTCCACTTCCCTTTCTTGGAAACCTGGATCCGAAACCAGACATGATTTTCCTGCTATCCAGATATGGAGAAGCACAAGTCCATGTTTCTATTACAGCTAGTTTATTTCTTTAACATAGAAATAAAGGTCTTTCTAATAGCTACCTTAATCTGAGTAATTACACTCAGCTGTCTCAGACAAAAGATTCCAATAGCCTCTATGAAAAGGCAGGTAATTCAAAACAGGAAAACCACAAGGAAGTGATGCCAAAAAAACCCAGGAGGAAATCAGAACTGGCTGGGTGAAAATACAGCAAAGTTCAGGTCCACGAAAGCCAAAATCCTGCACTGGACGCCCTGTCTGCATTGTATGCATTCCCCTGCAGTAGGCACAATACAAGGGAGCAGGAATTCACTCTGGAGATCCTGAAAAGAAAGGGTCTAACTTGAGAAAACATTGCAGCTCTAGGGTGGTTTGAGAGATGCAGCCTCACCCAGTGTGCAGCACTCCCTGCTCTGTTTTTCCCAGCTTGTGGGTGCAGTGTAATGTCTGTGGAATGCCCACAAAAGGCAGTGTAAAACCCCTACAGGATAAAGCAAGGAGCTCACTGACATGCTGCTGCAAAGTATCAACCAGCTGCGCCCTTCTGTTTTCACACCTGACTGTCTCCCCACTCACCTCTTTTCAGGAAGGAGGCTCAGTGTTTTTCCACAGTTTTTGGGATGAAATACAACAGCATCAAGTGGGTTTTCCCTTCTGCAAAATAATGCAAGCACGGAATGAATAACACATCATTTAAGGGAAGGCTGTTAAGCTCAACAGTTCTGCTATCAGTCCCTGGAGGAACTGCCTCTGGCTCCAAAACACCCCACTGTTATTGTAAAAGCAAGAATTTTCAGCACATCTGTTGGCTACAGAACACTAGGGAAGCTCTGGTGTTTCATTGTTTTGGAGATTATTCAGAGGGTCATGAAACTTTGAACACCCAAAAGGATCTAAGCTGCCTTTGCTCTCCTTTACCAACACTGTGAAATTCAAGTCCTTCAGAGAATCAAGCTTCGTGTTCACACTTACTTGCAGACAGCACCGATGGTAAAGCCAGGAGGAAGAGAAGTTGGCAGGTCCTTCAAGGAGTGTACCACAAGGTCAACTCTAAAAATCAGAGGATAGTGATCAGTGAACAGATGGTTGAGCTCATGTGGTGATCTACCAAAGGCCTGCAGCTCACCTACAGGAAAGTCTGAACCCACTCTGGGAATTAATCTGGAGAAGAGAGGAATTTCAGGATTCCACAGCCAGAATTACTATAGAGTTCTCATGTTACTCCAAAAAAAGCTACTTCACCTTTCTGTCTCTCTTTTCCCCTTGGGATAATGCCTTCCTCCCAGCAGTGATGCAAGACACTTTACAAACAATCAAGCTGAATGAGAAGATGCTGGGGATGTTCACACATTGAGACTCGTACCAATATGCATCAGTCTGCAGGCTGGATTATGCTTCAAACTCAAAGTGACAGCAACCCAAACTACAGGGCACCTGCTTCCTCACACACCAAGTGAACATCAATGTAAATGCTCGAGTCCCCAGTATTTTTTCACCAACTTCACTGAAAATGCAGTATGATATAACTATGTGGCAGAGACAAAGAAGAATACCTTTCTTTTTAAACCTACTCTAAGGTGACCTTCCTCAGAACACTCAAAAAAGGATTAAACAACAACAACCCAACACCTCAAACCCATGAAAACTCCACTAATTTCTCTCTCCTCCAGCAGGAGCCTGAACCAAGGTTTTCTGTAGAGAGGAGTTGCACAGAATACAGCACAACGTGCCCATGCCCAATTCTCCTGCACGTTTAGCTTGCAAACATGTTAATAAGTGTTAGCATGATAGCAATAAATATGTTTTGCAGTATGTTACCACCACTAAGCAAAGTATTTTTAAAAGAACATACTCATAAGCAGGAATCGAGTAAAATTACAACCTAACTGGGGCAGACAAAGTGACAAAGCTCCGATTCAAAACATGTGGCCTAAGCCCAGCATAGAGAGCAAAAAGGGAAAGAAAAAAGACAGTGACTTATGAAAGGATCTGTTTTATTAGCCAGAGGTACCAGAACAGAAGCAAAGTAGAACACATATGCAGCAAGTTAAAGATACCCAAGGAGCAACGAATGCCAGCGCAAGAAGAGAAAACAATAAGCTCTTACTCATTTTTTTCAAGAGCATTTTCCAACTCTTTGGTGAAGAGGCTCTTCTCCCCGATCTACACGTAAATGGAAGAACATGAATCACAAAAGAAGCATCAGTTAATATAACTTCAAATACAATTAGCTTTTGTATAGAGGAAGAAGAGATTCTTTACCTTGGAAAGTGCTGTATCCAAGATCTTGTCTCCAGTTGTTGACATGGCAACTGCTCAGAGACAGTACAGGTAAAATGTGAGGCTCAGTGAGAGCACTGGGCTTAGGATGAAATCACCCACGGGCAGAGCAGAGTCACAGTGCTGGGTGAGCACCGACTCAGGCTCACTACTAGGGCAGCTCATTTCTAGAGACAAACTGCACTCAAGTGAAATGGAGACTTCCTTCACTGCCATCAAAACCAAAGCAAGGGGAAAGGGAGAGGGTTTGGCAAGAGCTGACCCAATGGAAACTGCCACACTCTTGTGTCTGGAGTGCCAGTGAACATACATGCAGCAGTTCCTCCTCACTGCAAGGCTGAGCTCCCATTAGTGATGTTGAAAGCCTCAAGCCCCAGACCAGAAAATGCCCCTAATGCTTGGTGGGGTGCAGCCAGAACAAGACCAGGTTTGCAAATGGAGCAACAGAACACTATTTCCATCACATACGCAGTGCTACAATCATCAAGAGCCTATGAAATCCATCTTTCTCCCCTGGAAGAAACCACCAGCAGCAGCTGCTCAACCACACAATGTAACTGAATTCATGCTGCACTCTTAGATAAGCAGGGTCGAATCCTCCTCCTCCTGCCTCTACACACACCTCTTGCACACAAAGATAACCAGCTCGCTCCTGCTGCCATCCATCCAGGGCAGCATCCAAAAGAACTCACCAATCTCAAAGTGGAGGTCAGGGTACAGCTCGCGGAGCATGGAAACCACGCTGTCGGTCTGAATCCGGGCCAGCTGCAAGGAAACAAGTCCTAAGGAAAGGGCACATTGTAGCTAAGGAAGCTTTGCTACTCTTCAACAGTCAGGCGTGCGTGCCCAGCACATTCTGTCGAGATCAAAAGCATCAGAAATAGGTTGCCTCGAGTGAAATAATTCATATGTACAAACTCCTTGAACTGTGTGAACTCTATCATGACCAGCCCACTTCACTGAAGAACTTCTTTTACTAAGTGGCACGTTTCCCGTGTCCAGTGCTGTTGTGATCCAAGCACTGAATTTATTGAGTTAGGAAGAGTGACTAGAGCAGAAGCCTGCAGATCAGGATTCTCATGCTTCTACTACTTGTGTTTCACCTCTGTGGAACACGACTGCTGAACCATACACACTCATCAGAAAAGTGGGCAGAAAAGCAGAACCATCCTCCTGTTGCTCAGCAATGAAAGAACAAGTCACATGCACACTGAGCCTCTAAGAGTACGAATTTCACCAATACTGCAAGTTTTGGGACAAGCCAGTAGGATTTCACTGTGCCACTGGAAAAATCTATAGTTACTGTCAAATACCAGTTACTTTTCCTCTATAAGAACAGAGCTTTATTTAGAGATTCTACAGACACACAGAGACAAAAGTAGCACCTTATGTTGTCACATACAGCAAGCAACAAATCTCAAAGCAGTAAACTGCACGAAGAACATGCCTTTGCATAAGAACAGCAGAAAGAAGTAAAATAAAACCAGGATCACACAGTGTATCATCATTCCACACATGCAAGAAGCAACACTTAAGCAGCTACATGTGAGTTTCAGCTTTTCTCCCACGAGGGGCTTAGGACCCTTTGGTAATTAACGTGGTTCTCAGGATTGTAGTTTACCTACGAGTAAAATGACTGTAAGTAGCTGCTTCCCTTTGTAAAGTGCCACAAGAGCCTCAGGGCGGAAAAACCAGGCAGCACACATGCACCGCCGTGTCCTTTGCCCTGATGTCTCCCCAAATACACGGAATTCTTCCTGGAAGGTGCCACCAGCAGGAACGAGATTATGTCCGCTCGAAGCTCCGAGGGTCGCTTATCTGCCGCCGCAGCCCGCTGGCAGGAGATACCTGCGGTATCTGCGGACACCCTCCTGCCCCAGAGGGGCTGCGGCCTCCGGGCAGGGCGGCTCTGCCCCGCGGGAGCAGCGCTGCCAGGGCACCGCTCCACACGCTCCTGCCGGGGACGGAGCCACAAGGGACGGGCCCCGGGGGCTCAGCCCTTCCTTCAGCCGGCTCTGGGGGCTCAGCCCTTCCCTCAGCANTGAGCCCTTCCCTCAGCCCTCAGCCCTTCCCTGAGCCCTGAGGACGAGCCGGGTGCCGGAGCGCGCCCCGCCGCTGCCTACCTGGCTCCTGCGGGTGCCCACGCGCACCGCTCTGCCCTGCACGCCGTTCTCGCCCCGCGGCTGCAGCGGGTGCGGGTCCGGGTGTGTGTCCGTGTCCGTGTTTGGGCTCTCGCCCGCCCGGTCCCCGCCGGCCTCGCCCGGGCCCGGCTCCGCCATCACTGCCCGCCCGGCCGCCCGCGCCGGACACGTGACCGCCGCCTCACGGGGACACGCCCCCTCATAAAGGACCACGCCCCCTGTAGCGGTCACGCCCCCTCACAATGGACCACGCCCCCTGTAACGGTCACGCCCCCTCACAAAGGACCACGCCCACTCACACGCCCCCTCAGTCCGGCCCGGGGGGGCCGAGGGGCGGCACGGCCCGGGCACGGTGTGGTACTGGGGTACAGGGCCTGGATGGGGTACTGGGGTACAGGGACGGGGTACTGGGGTACAGGGCCTAGACGGGGTACTGGGGTACAGGGCCTAGACGGGGTACTGGGGTACAGGGCCTAGACGGGGTACTGGGGTACAGGGATGGGGTACTGGGGTACAGGGCATGGATGGGGGACTGGGGTACAGGGCACGGATGGGGGACTGGGGTACAGGGCCGGGATGGGGGACTGGGGCACAGGGCATGGATGGGTGCAGCACTGCCCAGGGCTCGTTTACTGAGGCCCAGAGTCTGGCTTGGCACAGCACTGCCTGGCCTGGCTGGTTTATTGGGGCCCAGGGCCTGGCTGGGTGCAGCCCTGCCCAGCCACGCTGGTTCATTGGGACCAAGGGGTGAAGCCACACAGAGGTGTGCGAGGCCACGGAGCAGGAGCCCGTACAAGCCGAGAGGGCACACACAGTCCAGGTCAGGTGCTGCGCTTGGTGTGGATGAGCAGCTCCCGCTGCAGCCCGGCCTCCAGCGTTGTGGCCACCTTTCCCGAGGGCAAGTCCGTGATGAGTGTGAGCTTGTTGAAGACACCGCGACCAAAGTAGTCAGCAACAACGGAGAAGCCATCGTTGGAACACTTGAGCTGGAGGACACACAGCAGCAGCGTCAGCAAAAGCCTCCAGCCCCTTTGCTTTTCATCCGTGCACTCCCTGGCTCTTTGCTCATCCCATGCAAGGACTGCACGTAGCAGAAGTTGCTAGATTTTCTGCCGCTGGCCATTCCACCCCATGTTTCAACCCTACATCTGAGCCATGCACAGAGGAGATAATGAACTAATCAATTAAGCAGGAAGGTGATTGCCTCAGCTGCTCTCATTTCCATTTATGTCCCATTCTCAACTTCACCACTTCATCCTTGAGAAATACAATACAGATGCAACATTTTGGTCCTATCCCCCTTCTGATTCACACAATTTTTTTTCCTTTCTCCCTAATTTGTTCTGTGCAACTCATTGGCCAGCTGTGACACTGGCCAATAGGTCTCAACCCAGGAGGGTCAGGTGAGAATGGATTCTCATTCATCTTTGCAGAGCAGCAAGAACTCTTCATACCTTCCACACAGTGCAGTCACCCTAGGGTCCAATGCCTCATTATTCAGACTCAACATCACTTTGTTTACAAAATACTTTCAAGCCTTCCCCTTTTCTACCTGCCTCCACTGGTCTGTAAATTAATCTAAACTCTATTTATTTCCACTTGGTAAGACAGGCAACGTTACCTTACCTGATGCTGAAACTGGTCATGCAGATCCCTCTTCTGCTCCTGGGCTCGGATCATGTCCATGACTTTGCGGTTCTCTGGCATGCACGTAGGGCACTCCGAATCGCTCTCGGAGTAGCTTTCAAAGCAGTGCTGGTGGAAGGAATGCCCACACAGGAAATGCACTGAAGGCAGCTCCAACGCACTGGTGCAAATGCTGCACTTGGTCTTCTGAAAGATCTTGGGACTGAGAGAGTGACAAAAGGGAGAGGTATGAGAAAGACAAACTGTATTTTACCTCAATAAAAGAGTAGTTCTGTCCTTAACAGGACAATACAAGACAGCACACACTGATGCACCTTGCTTTTAGCTCTTCAATCTCCTGGCGGATCCTTGTGGTTTCTTCCCGGTACTTCTGAATTCTCTGCTCATCCTGCTCTATCTGGCGGCTCTGCTTCTGCAGCTTGTTGACAAGATAATCCTTAATCACAGACAGGGTGGCTGTGGAGTTATGAGCCAACGTCTGCACAACTGAGAGGGACCAAGATGTTAGTTCAAACACACAAAACATACAGCTACACTAGTCCCTTTTTTCCTAACCAAGGAGCTGTGGCTGACACGGCTTCTCCGTAGAGAGCAGGGAATACTACTTCAAATGGTGTGCTCCAACTTCATTGACTCGTCTCTCAAATTTCTAATCTATATAGAGTGCTACAAAAAGTTTGGTTTGAGGGTTTCTGTGGCTTGCTCTTTTTGGTTTGTTTTTGCTCGCTTAGGGTTCTTTTAAGGGGGATGCTGTGGGTCGAGTGCCATATGTCATTATTACCAAGCAGTGGAGGCATAAGGTTCTTGTTCTCGATGTGTTTCAGCACTGCAGCAACATACTCCTTGCAGTCCTCCTCCTTCCGTGCAAAGTAGCCAAGAGCCTGTTCCCAGAGACAAGCTTCCTGGTCTCCATACAGCTCACACACCTCAATCACCTTCTTGTACTGCTCGTTCTGCATGTGGTAGTGCATGATCTGTTGGAAACTACGGGAGAAAGACTCATCAGCTGCCACAATCCATCTCTCCCTTTGAAATGTTACAAGGACCTCAGGTTTTTACCCAGCCATGCAATCCCCAGACTCACACAGAAGCCAAAGACAGGTCTGTCATTCACTCTCTATGTGACTGCCTTGCTCTAACAAGGCATTTCAGCAGAGCAATCATCTACTGTTTCCACCTTGAGACACTAAAGAGGTCACTCCCACTGAAGGCACAGACATTTATGGCTCAGTGGGGGCAGGAGAGGAAGGACTCTACACACAAGAACAACACTCACAGTTTGCCCTGCTCATAGAGGTAGAGGACACCATCCTTGAAATTGTGCATCTGACACAAGACTAAGGCCTTATCAAAGACTGTTTTGAACCTTCCACTCTTCAGGAGGGTGAGGGCTTCCTTGTGCAGCTTCTCCTTGATCTACAAGGAAGGGGGAGAGGTCAAGGAGAGCAACACACACACACACATAAACACTATTTTGCACTAAGACCTGACAATCTGCAGCTCTTTTACACAGGACAGTTTCGCTATTTGTTCTCTATCCCTTTTAAGCAAACAGGACATGATTTTCTTTGCCCAAACAGCCAGCATCCTCACAGATTTAGGCAAGCAAATAGAGACGCTTTTGTGGACAAGGCATCTGCTCACAGAGGCTGTATTGTGTGGAATCTGTTCTTAAATGAGATTCATACAAAGCAAGTTCAGCTTGCCTGAAGGGAGTATTCTCCCAGCTACCAGGCTGCTTTCCCATTTATGTGCCACTTGTCCAGCATAGCATATGTATTGCCTCATGTTATCAATGCCCAGCTGGAAAGGCTACAGGTTTGCAGGAATGCAAATAGGATTCAAAGGCATCGAATCTGTCATTCAAAACACAGTGCTGGAGGAGCTCAAACCTGCTCATCTTGTTCATGTGCCCAGTTCTGGAGTCGCAGCTCCAGTAAAGTGTCATAGACACCCTGTGGAGAGTCAGCCTGAACCTCAGTCATGTGCTCCAGAAAAGCCTTCAGTTCTCTCGAGTTGTTTGCAAAGATTGGGATGAACTCCTCTGAATTAGCCTGCAACACAGACAGCAAGAGACAAGCACCTAGATCAGTCTAAGCTGGACTGGTGATTCCTCCCTGCCTGTGAGGAATGTTCATTTACAGAGTCTGAGACACAAAAGATACAGCACAACACAGGACACTGCCTACGTCAGAAATCAGTTCTGACAATGGCTTCAAGTGGTCTCTTGTCTCTGGGACTACCAGGACATCAGGACAGAACTGTCTCCCTGGGGCCTTCTGTTCTCCAGGCTGGACAACCCCAGCTCACTCAGCCTTTCTTCAGAGCAGAGGTGTTCCATCCCTCTGCTCACTTTTGTAGCCCTCCTTTGGACCTGCTCCCACAGGGCCGTGTCATTTCTGTGCTGAGGGCTCCAGGGCTGGACACAGTACTGCAGGTGAGGCCCCACCTGGTACCTAAACCATCAGGCTGACATCACAGGGCATGCAGAAGCACTCACTTGCTGCAAAGTCACTACTGGAGAGCGACAACCCTCTGCGAACACAAATGGTACCTTTTTCCCTTCCAGCACCCCGTGGCTGTCACTGTCTCCCGAGGGCCGGTAATCAGTGCAAAGGATCTTCAGCAATTCCGTGGTCTCCTTAGGGACATGGTGCATCAGGATTTTACCGTAGCGCTTCATGTTACTCTCTGCCTGTTCAAAGGGCAGCTTTCCAATGTAGTGCAAAGCTTCTTGGTAGTTCTGTGGAGACAGCCAGCAAAGCAATCACAGGACATTGGCCTCTTCTCTCCACTTTGAGGTTAGGACAGAAAGCACTGAAAGTGTGCTGTGAGTATGCCACAAACACCATTTGCTCTGAATTATCACCTAGTTCACTATTCCTTGCTTGTTTTCCTCCTCAGGGAGGAAAGACTGGGATGTGGCCTGGGGAAGACATTTAGGTGAGTCCCTCACTAACAACTCTCCCTCCTCTTAAAGGGCACTGTAAAAAGCCACATCTGAAACAGAACAAGACCCTCTGATTTCCACCCCTAGTCTACCACACATGCCAAAAGGAGAAAGGCAACACACAAGCAGCATCAAGTGTTGTTGACGCTGCCTCAGCAGTCCCACCAGCATGACAGCCTCAAGAAAAAGGTCAGTGGAATGGTATTCTCCCTGAAGAGAAGGCTACAGAAGTGGTGTCCTCCCAAGTAAGAACACAGGAGCAGTTATGTATCCTCACCTTGATGTCCTCTAGCTGGATTTTGAGGTACCACTCATGATGCTCGTGCTTCTCTGCCAGGTACACGGCGTGGGAGTAGTAACCTGCCTGGCGCAGTACCTTGATGGCCGTTTCCACATCAAAGCGCACTTCGCTGTCACTCGTCTCCAAGAACAAAAGCAGAAAGATGGTCCCTCAGAAACAGACCAGAAGCAGCAATCATTTATGTAAGAGGAGGAGAGCACGAGCAGGGACAACTCGGTACTTCTCAGGCAAGGGAAAGGTCACATGTGCAGAAAGGAAGGAGTCTGACACCTCTTGCCAGTTGCACACTCAGACCCAGATGGCGAGCCAACCAAACTGAGCATGTGAGCAAGAGCTAGCAAATAAAGGAGTAAAGAAGGGGTACTGAGTGGCAAATCCCCTCTTCTCTCTCTTAATGGCCCTACAGGAGCCAATTGCCAATTTACACTGCTCCTTTTTAATGATTATGAGGACACAATAATGTAGCAGAATTTCACCTCTCCTCCATACCTTAATGAACTCTTCCAGTTTGGAGCTGTCTTTGAGTTTGGTATAGCAATTCAGCAGAAGTGTGGTATGGTCTGCATTGGCCAGGGACTGCAGGTGGAGTGTCTGTAGGTAAGCAGTGAGGTTGTGGATCCGCTGAGCATCCAGGAATTTTCGAATAACGTATGAGGGTTCCAGCTTCCCTATAGTTCTGTGAGGGGGAGAGTCACGTTACAAGATACTGTGTAACCATGAACTCAAAATAAATAGAACAATTAACACAGCACAGAGAAACTTTAACCTCAGCAGTTACCAAGGCCTCAATCAGGACAACCATGACTGTAAACAAGGAGTTAATTCTCCTTTAAATGCAGCAGTGAGAAGATAGGCTAGGCCCTGACCACAGCAAACTGGGAAGCCCAGAAAGAGGGAAAAAAGGTTTTTCCCTCATTTCAGTTGCATAATTCAAAAGTCAGCTTTAAATGCTCACACCCATGTGGAGCAGTTTAGCCACAGTTATCATGAGACTTAACACAAGCCATCAGTAAAGATACATGTCAACTGTCACAAGACACTGGGGACTCCAGTTCCACATTAACCCTAACACTGTGTGGCATTTCAAAAACTCAGCATGAAGTTTTCAGTAAGCCCCAAGCCCAGGCTGCTCCGAGTTTGAGTTTTAAAAAAACCAAAGTGTTTTAAAACTGACATTGAACTGTTTGAGTGTTTTCCAAGGAGACTGCAAGTGAAATTGCACCATCCATCTTACCTGGAGCCATTCCTTCTTTATAATGCTGTTGTCATGCCCCACTCCACTCCACTGTGCCTACATTATTCACGTTTAAATATGATCAAAGCGAAGAACTTTATCCTAAGCTGTACAGAGCAATTTTCAAAGACTTTTAATCTCACTGAAATGTTTTTCTCTATGGGGAGAACTTCCACCTCAAGTCGTGTGTTTTTTTTGGTTTGGACTGGTTTTATTCCTGGGCTGAAACAGAAACCAAGGGCTCTGTAGCTCCTACAGTCCAACATCCCAGGTCCCCAGATACCACCTGATGTACTGCTGGATGGCCCCATCGTGGTTCCCCTTGTTGTAGAGGTGATCCCCATACTGCCGAAAAATCTCTGACAAGCCATCGCTGTCCAGGTGGTGGCTCTTGGCCAGGTTAATGGCCATCTCAAATAAGTTCTTTCTGAATAGCATCTGATAAAAAAAAAAGCATAGCGCAGTGTGAGAGAAATACCACCTCACAAAACAAGTTCAAATACACCTGGAAAACAAGTGGTTTCTTCTTTTTAGTGCATAAATGTACTTGGGCTTTTAAATACCAAATGTCTTATAACACTGTCATGCTGAAAAACTATGAGCTCGCTTGTTATGTAACTCACTTACCTGAATGGTTCAACTTTTCAATCTGCAGAGCCAGTACAATCTTGCAGAAATAAGGCAGAGACTAATAAGAAAACAGATTTACGTGCCTCAAGTTTGGTTTGTGTATCCTTCTCCTGCAGGACATGGATCTTGCCATCCCTGGTCAGCACGTAGAGAGAGCCCCACTCTGCCAACACATCCACTATATCATCAAAGATTGAGCTGTATGCAATGAACTTGTTGCACAAGTCATAGATATTCAGGACTTGTTTGTCTGAATTCTGTGCCTCGTTCCCAGCAAACTCTGACCTGAAGAGCAGAAGAAAGTTTTAGAAAATAAGGAGAGCATAACTTGAAATCTTGATAACTGACCTATAGAGAGCAAGACAAGCACAGTTCACTTGGGCAATTGAACTAAGCAAAGCATCTCATATTTATACACAAATTCCATCATCCTGTTATACTGAGAAATTCACAGGACTGGGAAAAATTCCCACTCATTCAGCGTGCTTAACTGTGCTGCTCTTGCAAAGGAAGCTGGATGAAGCTCAGCAGCCTCTGACAAAGTTGCAATGGGCCCCAAAAGCAGAGCTTCACAGGGAAGAAGGAAAAAGAGGGAAAGCAGGAAGCTGCAGGAGCAAAAGAACCCCTCCTTTCCAAGGAGCCCTACTTTGGGGAAGTCTTTCGGTCCTTGGAGACAATGATGAGGTAGCCCCGGTACCAGTGAACGATCAGCTTCTGTCCCTCAAAGGCAAAGCAGGGCCCACGCTCGTCTGGCTGATAGAGGTACACACACTCATTGCCTGCCACAATGAACTGCAGATCCTGGGAGGGGTCACTGAGGGAGGAACAGCGCAACCCACAGCCGTGGTTGTCCAGCTCCAGGTGAGGGTAGTCCTTCACTGAAAGCATATAAGACTACAGAGGAAATTCAAGGGTTTGGGGATCGCTCTGGCCCAGACTCTGATGCCAACGGAATGAGCAAGTCAGAGTCTCGTTTTTCCCAAGTAACCTCTCACCTGGATGTTCTCTGTGGTCACCACAAACAGGTGTGTAGTTTTGCCAGACTGTCTGAAAGCCAGGCCAGTAACTGGGTAACTGCCTTCCTGTAGGATCTGGGTCTTGCTGTGCCGGTCTCGAGTGATGTCTCCTTTTGTAAGAACAACACTCCCATCTGCAAAGCCTGGTAAAGTGGACAGACTCAACTATTACCTTCACGGAACACCTGGAACTTTACCCAGCATCGGTTAGGGCAGCTCCAGTCAGCAACAACACCTCGCTCAGCAGCAAGGCGTGAAGTGAGGGGATTGCCACAGGTTGTCACATCAGTCTGTGCCAAACCACCTCCCACTGTTCCCTTTCAGAGCTGTCACACAACTGCACACAGGAGGGCACTGCTCAGCAAGGCTCAGCTTTGCTTCCCACACACACATTTCACATGCAGGTTAGTTTTGTTTGAGCCTCTCTGTGTTTTGTTCTGTGAAAAGCCTTCCCATCCCACAGCTGTAACTATCATTTTAACTGCCCTGTTTATTTGAAATACACCTTAAAAAGACAAGAGGGAGTAAAACGTGCAGTTTTCATAGCTTGCCAACAGCCCCAGTCCTGTCAGCTGCCCCAGGCCACACACAAAGGGAAAGCTTTTTAATTTCAGTGCAGGGACCACATAACCTCACATTACTGCTCTCAGACTGTCAGAAGTTAAGCAAGAAACATTATAAAGGAGTGGTAAAATCCAAAAAGGGAAACTGGCTTTCTCATTTGGAAAAAAAGGTTTCTATGCTTGAAAAAAATATCTCTGTAACATCAGGTATGACAAAACCTAGAGCTTCTCCTGTACCAGAAGCTGAAGTTAGTACTAAGTTCAATAAATATGTAGCATGACTGACTGGCAGAGGAAAGAGGACACCAGATAAAAATATGTGCTTCCCTTTTCAGTAAAATACACAGACTGAGGCAAAATTTACAGATTTATCCTCTCTGTGACAGCACAAGAATCTCCCCGGGGAGAATTACATAACAACTGTGTGAGAAGGAAAACCTTCTGCATGTTCTGTGCTGATTTTTGTGTGATCAGTTCATCTGCCTTACACCTGAGTAAGGACTGCAATCCTTTCCTTAAGCTGTTGCAGCTCAGTTTTACTCACCAATGGCCATGAAATTGAGATTCTCGTGGACAGTCAGGCAGGATACAACCGTGGGCTTGTTACCTGGGATTGCTGGGAAAATCCGTGTGCACAGAGGATTGCCTCCATCTCGCTTCTCCAGGTTCCAAACCTTCACCTACAGACAGTAAAAAAGCCTTGTGGCAGCAGAGGGCCAAGACCTGGTGACAAATGCCCCAGTGCCCAGAACGAGTGAGGAACTTAAAGTGAGGAGAGTCAACTGAGATAATCACAGGAGCCTTAAGAAAGACCCACAATACAAATGCATTTTCCTCTTTGCAACGTGACTTACCAAGGGGTTGATACCCTCTTCATCCTCCCCAACAGAGACCAGGATGCTGTGCTGCTTCAGCTGGTACAGATGTGTCACCCTCAGCTTGTACGCCTGGAAACTGCTGAGCTGAAGGGAGCGAGGCAGAAACCAAATCTGCCCTTCCATATTTACATCACAGTTAAGGCACATAAAGGGGAAAATAACCCCAAAACCCCTCCAATCACACCAGAATCAACCACCTTAATGCTTCTCGCTGCCCCCTGGCAGAGCTTCAGTAAACACCTCGGCTCCGGAGCATCGACAGACTCAGCAGAGCGTGTTTTTGTTTGTTTTAAAGCAAAGCGCAGCGAAGCTGCCGCAGCACAGCGAGGATATCCCCGAACACGAGGCTGCCGCGGCCCGAGTCGCAGACGGCGATGCCGGGGGGCAGCGCGAAGGGCTTGGCGGCGGCGCCATCGGGGCCCGGCGGCTCCTTCACGGTCTCCCGGTCGAAGAACACGAAGCGCCGCCATTGCAGGTAGGCGGCCATGTTGGCCCTGCCCCGCGTCACGTGATGCAGGCCACGCCCCTTCATGCCACGTGACGCAGGTCACGCTCCTTGGTCACGTGATGCGAGCCACGCCCCCGTCACAGGCCACGCCCCCCACCCCGATAAATGTCATTTTAAAAGGTTCAGTTTCGGTATTTTTACTAATAAAAACTATCTCGGAGCCTGATGGGAGCTTGACACTCAGCCGGGGTGTCAACAATCGCGGGTGAGGCGTTGTACAGCGATATCCCTGCATGGTTGCAACAACAATTAATATTTAATCTTTGAGACCATCCCAATTTTAACTGGCTGTAACACGGCACATGAAAGGCTCGGCCAAGTCCAGGAGGCTGGGAGAGGCCGAAATGGTTAACGGGTTAAACGGTGCTGAGATTGGCAAAGGGATCTATTAACAAGAACCCCCTGGGGTGGATCCACAAAGTGGATTTTGTCACTCAACCCACCCCATCCTGTCCTTATCCTTTTCTTTCTCACCCCCGGGGCTCCACGCAGGTAATTTCGGGGTGATTTTGGTTTTAGATTGACTGCAGGCAGCAGCAGAGTGGACCTTGCTAACAGTGTTGTGCTGATTTCACTTAACATTAAACCTGCTCTTGCTGATCCTGGTGCCAGCGCTTTTCCAAGCACCTTTAAAGCTCCTTGGCAAGCTCAGGGCACTGCAAACAGAAGCCAGGTGAAGACAGGACTGTGGAAGGGCAGCTGCAGGGGCTGTGCAGACACAGGAGGGCTCTCCCAGGCAGAGCACCTTTCCCTCTGCCAAGAGCCACAGGACTCCTTCAGCACATCAGCACGCTTCTCACCCAGCACAGCTGACAGAAAAAAAAAACAACAAACGGGAGTTCCAGGGAGCTTTTATTGAGTGAAATCAACAAAATCAGGATTTTACCATTCGTCTTTTTTGCACTCGCAACTCATGAAGCTCTTCACAAGTCAGTGCTGCAACACAGGTACAGCCAGAGAAAACACATCTCAACAAAATCAAAGCTCCACTGGAGAGTTTGCCAATTTAACAGAAAGCCAATTTTCCCCTCCCTCCCCCAACTGTTTTCAAGGACTAGACCATGTTTGCTGGTTAACAGTAAGAATATCAACCCCTCGTCTAGGGACCAGTGGATTATAACACTCCACTCAAATTGCAAATAATTTCTTTTCCTGAAATAAAAGTTCCAGTTTCTTTCAATAAAGGGAATAGTGACTATTTTCCTTCTCCTGACACCCCTTCCCCAAAATTATTGGTTAAAATACAGCAAAGCTGTATCTTAATAAACGCATCCCTCCCCCCTCCCCACCTTACCCTTCCCTAACTTGTCTACAGCAGAATTTAACAATGCTTCCACGGAGAGGCATTTTAGCAACACAACCCTGAACTGAACAAAACCTAAAGCCTGATCTGCCAAAGCCTCCTTATCAACTTCAGATGCTCTTTGGTCCAGAGACCTGGCTTACTACAAAGATAAGCTGTGATCCAAACAAAGATGGGCCACAAGTTCACAGCAATCAGAAAACTCCCTGCAGGGACTACAGTTGCCCAGCCTCTCCCACGGCAGCTGCAGTGCTGGAGTTTCTGGGAACAAACGTTCACTTTGTCCTCAGAAAGCAACGACCAGTCAGCCCCAGCAGCACCACAAAGCTCAGCACCAGGGCAAGAACCACCACAACAGCCCATCTCTGCAACCTCTCCTACAGAAACTGAGGCAAGACAGCCACCTGCTCAGGTTTGTGCCCCAACAATCATTTGTAAAGAAAAAGAAAAGCACTTGAAGCATTTTTAAATCCTTGGAGTAGACACCCTCCCCCCCCACCCCATTCCAAATAAAAATAAACAGATCAGAATGAGATGATTTGATACCACCATACAGACAACATGAATTCATGTTGAGCTTCCCTGTTGTTACCCACAAAAACAATCAGAGGGCAAAGGAAAGATGCTCCCATCTCATTCTGGAAATCAAAATGTGTATTTGAGACCAACCCACCCCCCTCCCTTGGGGAAAAGGCCTCCAGCAGCTGCGGTGCCCCCCAGCACACCCAGAGACCACCCTAGAGGTTCTCTCAAGTGGCTGAGGGTTCCATCACCCTCTTCACAGCCACCTCACCCAGCTGTGAAGCTCCATTTCACAGATTCATGGAGTGACACTTTCAGACTTCCGAGGAAGAAAGAGCAGGATACATCAGGTTCTCACTCACATCAACTTGGTCAGAGGAAGTATCTGACCTAGGGCTCATCACTGAAGCCTCCAACTAACACACAGGTAAAGGCTGGTACATGACCAGCAAGAACTGGAGTTTGCACAGAACCTCAGGAAGCCAAGATTTATACACACTCCTTACTCTTGGGTAGGGAACAAAACAACCAAGAAAACCCTGAAAAAATAATAATAAAAAACAACAAACAAACAAAAAAAACCCCAAAACAACAAAGAAAAAAAACAAACTAGGATTATCCTAGTCCTTTGGAGCATCTTTCCATTTGCAAGATCGCATCTGTTCGAGATAGCCTACTAGCACCAAAAATAGGCTGCTTCCTTCTTGACAAAAAGCCACCTAAGAATGGTGCCCCGATATTTTAGGTTAAGTGCCAATCCTCAACGAGAGGCCAAGTTTAAAGTAATACTTTCCAAAGTTCTGTGCTTCAAGAGGGACCATCAACGCATGGCACCAGGCTAACCTACCACAAATCCAAGCAGAGCACACACACCTGACTCCACATCGCTATCCTGTTCTTGGTACATGTGCATGCCCTGGTAAGATACAAAACTTATTTACATTTGTCATGTCTTTTGTTGCACTAAAATGATCCCTCTTCTGTCTGGAAAATCATAAGCTGGCTGCAGTACAAGAGCAAGATTTTACTTTTGGTCAAAGTTACCACCCAGAAACTCCCACCCCCCACCCCAAAAAAGCACCCCAAAATTGTTTACATTTAGTACCTGCCAGTCAGACCTAAGCTGTGTTCCTCACAGAGTGTCTGTGACCAAGCTCTTGAGTTTGTACTCTAGTGCAGCATTTGCTACAATTATGGAGTCACTGCTGACAAAAGGAAGAAAAACATCCCAAACACAAAAACCTTTCCATCTTGTAAAGTTGTTGTCAGGAGGCACCTGGCTTGGATGTGTGATCCTCAAGGAAACGGATAAGTCCGCCTTGTAGTTCCAACCAATTTTACTCCAATTCAAAAGGGTCAAAAATGGGGAGAAAATAAGACAATTAATTCCTGCCTCAAAGGTAAGCAAGCGTGGTGAGTGCAGCATCTGTATATGCAATAAACAACTGAGCAAAAGGGACTGCGTTTCTCCAGGTGCCTCCTGACAGTGGTGGTGAACAGGCTAAAAGGGATTTTAAAAAGAGTAGTTTTTGATTTGTCTCACTCCTTTTGCCTGTAGATCAGGCCAAACATCAAGCATGTTGGGAGGGGCACAATTTAAAGCAACACTACTCGACCAGAAAGTACTTCTCAGCAATATACAATGCAAAATGACAGACAGCAACTCATGCCAAACCAGAGGAGATGGCAAACAGCTTCCTACAGCTTCTGACATTAACAGGGGTTTGCCCTGACCTGCTCACAGTTCTGCACAGAGGCTGCTCTGGGCAGAAAATGCACAGTGCTGCAGGAAGTGAATCGATTCCACAAAGCTCCAGAACTGTCAGTTTATGCACGTAAATTGGTTTTCTATGTTCTCTCTTAAACCCAAATCCACATCTTAAGCATCCACTGCTCAGCAACTCTGACACCCACTGGATTTCCCTCCCACCATGGTGGAACACAGGTCATGGCCCCCTTCAGAGCTTGTCAAGCTCCTGAAGTTTCTAAGGGGGAAAACTAAGAGCATCTCCCACAAGGCTGAGCTGTGGATTTGGAGGCCTTGGAGCCCCTCAAGTGAACTCTTCCACACGAGTGGTGCAGGACAGTGCTGCCAGCACCAAAGCAAACCCACCATGGGAAGGGACACTTGTGGAGGCCTGCACTTCCCAGAGGTCAGAGCACTTCTCATTGTTTAGTGTTGCAGAAAACTGAGCCCCTCTCATCTTTAGCTGCTCCCATAATCAGTCTAATCCCTTTAACCCCAGCAACCTTCATCACAAAAGAAAAAGTTATATATGAACCCAAACAGAAAAAAAAAATCATATTTACAAAGTTTGTACAATATACACATCTGATTTTCTATGGGACACACTGCACCAGAGGAAAGAGGGCCATGGCTCTGAAACAAGTCTACATATCAAGTGCTGTAACTACTAATGGAGACTCTTATGGAAACCAGTCTTTAGTGTTCTGCTAGAGCACAGGGCTTTTCTTATGGCTCCTGCAAGGGATGACAGGCTACTCTTTCCTTCTGGAGCTATGATGCTGCACCTAATCAGCCCAGATTTTAAGTTGGTTTCATTTTAAATACAGATATTTACAGTTTGGGTGAACTGCAGATGCATATCAACTCCTCCAGTTAAAAAAAAAAAAAAAATTGAAGAAAAAAGTAGTATTACCAATACAACATTTCACCTCCCAGCCCTGGGCTTGAGTACTTGGGAAGGAGGAGAAGGGGAAGAGAGGGGAACTTTGACCTGAAACCAAAAAACGGCTGTTGATTCCTTGGGCTGTGTTGGAAAGGTGATATTCTGAATGGTCTCATAGCATAAGGCACTTTGCACGAATAAGTAACAAGCTCTTTAGCTTAAAAAACAGATGAGTAACCAGGGAGAAGTTGAAATGCACTCAGTCGATGGTTAAAGAATTTGAAATAGCAGACAAGCTCGTGTTCATCAAGATTCTTCTCTTTTCAGGGTTTCTCTTCTTCCCTTGCTGCCCCTCCCACCCAAAGAAAACAAAATTTAAAACCAGCAGTTAGTGCAACTAATGTTCAATCAGCACACAGTGCAAACAAGTGGAAAAACAAAAAGACATTCCTCCTTTTATCTTCTTTCTTCCTTGCTGCCAAATTTAGAAATAAAAAAAGGCCGAGCTCTTTAGTCTTCATAGTTCCGAAATGAAAAGACGAAGAAAAACCCACAAAGAGAAGGGTATCCCCAAAGAAACGATGTGTCACAGATCTGGATCATAGGGCTTCACCTTCTGGCATGTGTAATCAAAGCCTAAAAAAAAAACAAAAACAAACCAAAAAAAACACAACCACAACACCCACAGTTAAATCGGCTCTATGCAAAACCAGAACGTAAGTGATGAATCAGACTGACTATGCAACAGGTCTGGAAAAGCAAAGGGCACACTGAACAGCTTAGCTTCATAGGAGGAGGTGCTGCTAATGCCCCACTGCACTCAGGAGCACGACTACCTACTGGTTTCTCGTCTTTCAGGAGGCAGCAAACTGCTCTCTGGAAAAGGTCAGAGTATTCCCCTTAAAGCAGCCACCCAAGAGCCTGTTCCAAGTTCATCACTTTTTTTATTTACTTATAAACTTAGAGAAGGTTCAGCCACCAAAGCAGAGGCTTACAAGTCAGCTTGGTGTGACTGGCCAGGGCTGTCCTTGGATGATCTCAAAGAAGGGACCACAGGTTCATTTTAACACTATCAAACAGTCTGCCTCTGTGGCTACTATTTTTTTTATTGGTCACCTAAGACAAATTTCAGAAGCTTCGCTTTCTAATTCATGATCTCTGAGAAGAATACACAGAGAATGACTTCCAGCCCATGCTGTATGGTGTTGGATCTTGCACAACACAGCATCTTAACTAAGGCCAGATCAAAAGTCACCCTGCAGCTACTTTGCTTGACTGCAGTCCAGGGCAAGTAGTCTTCTTAAAAAAGGGCTCGACTCAGCAGCTTTTCCTCAGAGTGATCAGAAAGGGAGCACTCAGGAGTCTCCAAGAGTGAAATCTCATTTTCTTTTAAAACTATGCAGACGACCTCGAGTGGCAGCAAAGATGAATTACAGCTTCACTCCCTACTTCGTTCACTTGCAGGACTTCTCTGAACCAAAGGATACAAAAGAGGCAGCACCTTTCGCTGGAACCTGCTCCATCTGACTGGTGAGGTGCTTAGCTCTTCTCTGGTGCTCTGTTCTCACAGCTATCCATTTTCTCTCCTCACCTTTCTGAGGACCACTTTCCTCTCTGCCCCTCACCAATCTCTCATTTTAGCTAAGCAATACAGAAAGAATTCCTTAGGCTACTAGTACCCCATCCTGGTCTCTCCCAACAGCATTCCCCAACTCCCTTTCCCCCCACTTTAGCATATGGTCAGCATTTAAAATAAAACAACTAAAAAAATACTCATCCTCCCCTCCCAGCTTCAGCACGTTCACAGAAATTTCTTGCACTGACAGTCTACTTCAAACCCTTGTTTTCACATTCAGAGCCTTCTCATCACATCAGTTTCCCTCTTCCCCTGTTGGTAACACAAACACATCCCCTCTCATCCCACACAATGCTGGTAATTCAGGAAGGCACTTACACGCATACATGTTTACTGTTTCTCATCTTCTACAGGTTCACTGTGGTATTCTGCCACATACAGGCTCTTGTCGATGTTGCTTGGTATGGGTTTAATTTCAGTTCCCAGCTGCTCCTCAATACTTTTCAGGTTGAATCGATCATCATAGGTGATCAAGTTGATGGCCAGGCCAAGGTGACCAAAGCGACCTGGACAAAAAACCAAAAGAAACACACACCTGAACTGAACTGAGTAACAGAGGGCTAACAGAAGAAGTTAACATTGCTCTCTGATGGTAAAAACAAATCTGGACACAGGTCTCTCCACGTTTCACATCAGTTTTTGGTGAGGAGTTCTGTACTGCTGTAGGAGTAAGAAAACTCAGGAGGTTCAAAATGCCCTGACCAAAGCTCCAGGTTGATTTACCAGCAAAAAGTCTCCCACTCCTGTATTATGCACATCCAGTCCTTCTTCAGTAACAGAGTTTTTGAACAAGCCTCAACTACAAAGTTCAAGCACACTGAGCTCCTTTGTTTGATCCTTGCTGATGTCCATACCTCAGGACACATGCAGAAGAAAGCACAGCTTTGACACCCTGGAAGCTAAGTTTTCAGTAGAGAATTTTCCCTGCAAACAAGGGCAATAGTAAGTCTCCTGAGAGGAAAGCCAAATATGTCTTTATTTTTCATTGGTTGGTAAGGTCAGTTTCAAGAGAACAGCCCTTTATTCAGCCAATATCCTCAGTGAGGACAGCTATCTGACATGATACCCCAAAATAAATTTGTCAGAAAAACTACCCAAGGTAATTCTCAGATACAGTAATAAAAACCAAAAGTCAATTCAAGGTTAAGAAGCACCACAGTCATCAGCAAAGTTGCACCTAAAACATGGTTTTCCTCTCACCTGATCTGCCAATGCGATGGAGATAAGTCTCTGCCAGCTTTGGGAAATCAAAGTTTATCACCACATTCACAGCCTGGATATCAATACCTCGGGTAAACAGATCTGAAAGACAAACCAGTCATGAAGAAAGTTAATTTCAATGAGATCAATTGCTGACTGTCTTTAGGGTGCAAAGATTAATGGTGATTAACATTGCCTCACGCTAGTTTTCAGATATAAGCTTCCCTTGTATCAAATACTGTTTACATACAATCCTGTTACAGCTGCTTCTTGCTCTTCATCCATTATAAACATGAATAATGTAAGAAAAACTACCAAAACCATCAGATCTGCACATTAAGCTGGTTTTTTCCACCTTAGACTATTTCAGAGCAGGTTTTCTTAAACAAGCACCTTCTCACACAGGATTGTGCACTGCCAATGCCACAATGGACTTGAGACTGGAATTACATCCCACTACCTCAACTACTTCTATTCTGCTTCTAGTGATTCTTGTTAAGATGACCCAGACACATTTAATGATAGCAGACACTGCCAGGTACTGCCCAAACAGGCCGTACTTGGATCATACCCAGGCCAATCAAAACTACAAAAGCATTTAGGAAAAACGAGCTATGAAGGTGCACTTCCACAGTTTGTCCCAAAAGACAAAACTCCATAAGCCCAAAGGAGTGCTGCCTCCTGCTACCTGCACACTTGACAAAGACATCTCACCAAAACACCTTGGTTTACTGCAAATAATTGCTCTATTACACCTGGGCCAATGCACTTTCTCTGACAACGTTTAGAAAGAGGGAGATGTTTAGCAGCTCTTACCAGTGCAAACGAGATTGCGGCACAAGCCATTCCGGAAATCGTGGAATACACGATTGCGGTGCTCCTGGAAATACACACACGTAAACAAAGAGGGAAAAAACCAAAACAAACCAACCAGATATATTCAAGCAACAAACATGGAACTCCAAGCATGTGAATTTCTCCTTCTTCTCACCAGAGAACAGCTGAGTCAAAACAAGCTGCCAGTACGTGATTTTTTAGCACTCTTTACCACATATTCTAAAGAACTTGGCCGAGGGCCTTGATCCCACTTTTTGACAAAGGCACTTAAGTGACTGCATTTTAAAGCTTCCCACAGTAGCATCAGCATCATCTCAGAAAAAGGAATATCTAAGTTACAGCCACATGAAACTCACACCAAGGAAGTTAAACCGCTGTTTTGACTATTGCCTTTCTCCGGTCCCTTGCCAAATTTAATACATTTTATTCATTCCCTTAAAAACTGAAGTCAGCAGTAACTTCCTCTTCCAGTATGAAGCATTTTTCACTACCCATTCAGAATTAGGGGTGGGATGAGTCAGTTTTCTGCAAAGACTCTCCTCACACAAAGATTAAGTAATATCACTGTTAAGTGAAATTCAGAGAGGGAACGAATGAATGTTCAGCAAAAACACAGCTGCACTTTGCCACAAAGACCATCTACTGACTGATCAAAAACATACAAAAATCAGACTTCAAGGAACCCACTTGCATATCTGTCTGTTCTCCATATCAACACCACTTCTGGTTAATTAATTACTGGTCTGGCCCAGCAAACATTGGCATTACCTGTCAATTGCATGAGCTGCAAGCCAGACTACCGTGAAAGCTTTCTCTTGGTTTTAGTTTCATTATAAAATGAAAAAAATACTCCTGCTTTGCATGCATCACTTCAGCCTTCTGACATCTTTAACTACCATGTGAGGCTCAAGGACATGTGAGCTGCCACACCATTAACAGAAACCTCTTCACCAGCCAAGCTGCAATGGCAATTTTCACCATCTACACCACAGACACCAGTGCCTGGTCACCACACAACTGATGCAGCTTTCTCCAGGAGGTTCCATCAAAGCCACCTCCTTGACTTCTCAGAATCCCTTGCAGTCACAGCGCAAGATTACTGTTTGCAAAGACACACAGGGCACTGAGTGGGCTAAGTATTGGGTTTTTGTCGTTTGTTTGAAATGAGGTCTGTTTTCACCCGTGTCATTACACTGTGTGGCCTACCCCAGCTCCCCATGCTGCCAAGGCAAGGTGACAGCACCAAGAAAGAACTGTGCCTTCCAGCTGCAGTCTGTGCTGCACTGGACAAATGAACCTGACCTGAAGGACTCCTGAATACCAGCTGGCCAGCTACAATGAACAGTCTGGAAAGAGGATTGGGGTGGGGGAACACAGCAGGGAGGTACCTCAAACCAAACCTAAAGCAAAACGATGTATGTTTCAGTTTACAAACAACATGCAAATTTAAAGAATGCATCAATTCAGCTATGCAATAAAGCTTGGGGTGGTGTGGAATAAACCACTGTAGACTTCATACTCACCTGCCTCATTTTAGCATGGATATAGAAGCAGGAATAGCCCAGCTGGGAGATCTTTTTGGCTAGCAATTCAACCCGTTGAGAGGAGTTGCAGAAAATGATGGACTGGTTAATCTGGAGCTGAACATATAAGTAGAGTGCTCAGTAAATGCAGCATTTTATTTACAAATTATCCCAGACATGTCTAAACTCCTTCCATAAAGAAAGCATAGCAGATGTGCTGCTGGTAATTTACACAGGATGTATTTTTGTACCAGAGGGGATAACAAAGTTCTACAACATAAAGGTGTAGGACAAGAAGAACGTATTTTTAGCTTCAGCTACATAACACATTTTGACAAAGAAAACATTTTGTTAAGACGCCTTTGAAACATTTAGTCTTTATTCTTATTTATGAAAGGAATACAGTTTCTGACCCAGCCCTACTCCTTACCCTGGAGAAGAGTGTGTTGAGGCAGTGCACTTTCTGACGCTCAGTGACATAGGCGTAGTACTGAGTAACTCCCTTCAAAGTCAGCTCCTCCATCAGATTAATCTCGTAGGGTTTCTGCAAATGGGAATTCTGAAAAAGAAAGATAATGACAGATCTACACGCAAAACGATTCCAGTACTTCCCACCCTTTGGTATATTTAACTCTCTCCATGGTAAGAGCCACTCACTCTTTGTGCTATCCTCTAAACAGACAGGCTGGGTAAAATTTCACAAAGGATTAGTTAAAACCCAAGCCCTAACAGCTGTGCCCCACTCACACACTGTCACCACCATCACAGACACACAGAATGTCTGCACTCACCATGAACTTCTGTACACTCAAAGGGAAAGTGGCTGAGTAGAGCAAAATCTGTCTGTTTTTAGGTAGCGTGAGAATAATGTCTTCCATTATTTGAACAAAATCTTGAGACAGCAACTTATCTGCCTGTAACAACAGAAGTAATAAAGCATAAGTTAAAATAAAAAAATAAAGATTTCAGTCTCCTAGTAGAATTACATATAGGGGAAGGAAAAAACCAAAAACAGTTACCAGGTTTCCTACCAGAGTCATCCAAGAGCTTTCACACAACTATATTCTCCCTCGTTTAGAAGTCTGTACACTACTGGATGTACATAAATCAATTTTATATACAACTATGTGGTAAGCACAGCTCATTCATTACAAAAGGAAACCAAATGAAATGCATTTCTTAGTTTCAGAGTAGACTGTTACTCTCTACTCTTCAGCATCGGCAAAGAAGACAGGGAAGGCAAACCTTCTCTTGTCTTAAGAGTCACATGCAGAAAAATCCTCCTCCAAAACACTTTCTCAAAAATACTGAGAAACAGATGAGCTATAACCTTATAGTGTCTCTCAGTAAAGTCTGATTTGTTGCTGTGCACAGAAAGGAGACTCCCTGAGACACATAATTGCTTTAACTTGGTGTTAAAATCCCAGAACATTTAACATGAGCAACTTGCCTCATCCAATACTATCATCTGGACATGCTCAACTTTTGCTACTCCTTTCTTGATGAGATCGAGAATTCTCCCAGGGGTAGCTATCACCACATGCACTGTAAGGTTAGAAGAGCAAAAAAAAAAAAAAATAGTTAAGCCAACTAAAACAATGTTTCTGGCATTGATGGCCATGTTTCATATGAACAGTTTGAAAGAATGATGACAATACACCAACAGCAAACAAGACATTGTAGTTTGTTCTGTAACAGGCAAACAGTAACAAGCAGAAATTCCACTACCACACTGTAAAAGCCACAAACAAACAGCAACTGCAGAGTAGCAAAAGTGCTCTGACCTGTATCATCAAGTCTCATTATGTCATCTCGCAAATTGGTTCCTCCTGTTGTTGCCATCACTTTGGCACCTCCCATGTGTTTGCTGACTTGGATACAGATTTGACTGACCTGCAGGGCTAGTTCACGGGTGGGAACAATCACCATTGCTGAAAGTTAAAAACATCACTGTGAGTCACTGGTAACACCGTACCTTAAACACTCATCCTCACAGGAGACAGACTTTATGAAAGCAGTACTTCCACTGTTTTTGAGTTCTACTCAGGTATCCTCAGCAGGCCTAGGAACTGCTTATGACAAGGCAAACTCCATGCAAGGGTTCTCCCTTCCTTCATGCTCCCCTTGCTGAGGGAAAAGTTGCTTTTGAAAGCCACCGTGGGACTTTTCAAATTCCACCTCCCCTCCACCACTCCCCATTAACTTTCTCTGACAGTACCAGGACAACCTCCACTACCCAATTTCATTAACTAGTTTTACATTCCAGTCTGTCACACAGCAACTGACACCAGTACCTGCCTGCAGATCCACCTCGACTGACCTTGTATATTGTCCTTCTTTAAGTCTAGCCGTTCAAGTAAAGGAATGAGGTAGGCTCCACTCTTGCCTGTTCCATTTTTCGCTCTAGCCAAGATATCCCTACCAGATAAAGCAATGGGGATGCTCTCCTCCTGAAATGCAAGGACAGACAGTGCATGAGTGATCAATCATAAACCATGCTCACTGAAGAGGCTGAACAAATCTAACTGCCCTCACTATCACAAGAAATCTCATTTTTTCATGATCATGACTGTTATTATTACTACTACCCTACCCTACTACACTAGCAAACTCCTCCTCTGGAAAAAGATTCCCACGTGTATCTTAACATCAGAACCAACACAGCCCATGTGATTCAAATCTGCATATTCCTGTGATACACTTCTCAGCAGGCTTTCCTTTTGAAACTTCAGCCATCCAAACACAGGTCCCATGTATTTTTAACTTTACTGCTTTTTACAGCAACATCTAAAGAAACCTCAGCCTTTTGGAAAGGTGCATCATGAGAAGCTGTTTTAAAGCAGACCAATCACCTAAATGCCATAGCGTTCTCATGCCTTAAGGAGATAAGGCAGCAGAGCTCTATCAATGATAAACCTTCAGAGAACAATTAAAAGAGTCCAAACTTCCCCTCCTCCATCCCGTGAAGTTCACACATCAACAGTTCTCAATAGAACAAACCTTGTAAGAGTAAAAAGAAGATGGAGGGAGAGAAAAGTGAACTTGCTAAGATATTAATTTCTCTCCCATAATCTCCATTACGCTTCTTCTAGATGCTTAAAATAAAAAGAGCCAAGACTGTGATAAAGCCATAACTGTCTCTTTAACAACTAAAGGTAGGCAGCCTACTGTAACTCACTTTTCTGGAAAATGTACAGAACAGCCCTGCTCTCACTGGGACTACTTATGTGAAGGATGTTACTGAACAGAGAATTAAATTAACACCACCAGCATGAAAAAGAAAATCCAACTTAACTTCTCCAAAGTGTAAGTAAGTCAGCCTCTTCACTAAATCACCTGTTCCTCAAAGGAAGAATTTCCTACCAAGTTCTACTGTTCACAGCCCCAGTTTTCCCAAACCATGACACAAGTGTTGGACATTTAGGCATAAGAATTTCAGTACATTTATAGAAGTTAAACATGGCTTCTAAATAAGTCTGTTTGCAAACAACCTGAATAGGAGATGGTTTTTCCCAGCCCATTTCAAAAATTCCCATCAGCAACTCCCGTTTCAAACAGTAATCTTCAAACTCGTTTCCTTTTGTGGAGGTCACGTCCTGAATAATCAAAAAAAGCACATCCATGAGATCAGGTCACACAACATGCAGCTGTAGATTGGTCTGAGATTGCCTGTGCAGGAACACCACAAATTACCATACAGGAGTTCCCACTACTCCCTGCAACACCTTATAGTGGCAGAGGAAATACTGGCTTTCTCAGAGCTCTGTGAGCACACCACACATACCATCAGAACCTGCTCTAACACTAATGAAGTAAAAATCCATAGTGAACGCCATTTTTGAGCTTTCCAAGGATCATTCCCAAGCAGCTGAAGAACAAATTCATCCTTCATTTAAAACAGAAGGAGCTGAACTGCTTTTTAAACCTTTGCTAAGGACAAATATTTTGCCACTGCAACTCCTCCTGTATCTTTTATTTATTACTTGTTCCTACAATGCAATGATCCTTACCGAAGTTTTGATTCTCAAATCTTTTGGAGGGAGTTTTAAAGTCTTCTTCCAGTCATCACCAGGTCTATAGCAAAAACAGAATAAAAATAAATTTAAAACAAGTCTGGATTAATATTTTGGTTTTGCATTTTATTTTCTTAGACACAGTGATGAACATGTAATATTTTCACCTCCTCAAAGCTAAAAGCGCCTACACACATGAGCTCAAGTCTTCTCTGAGCTAAGCAGGATATAACAGGCAGGAAACTGTAAACAGAGAAAATCAGCAGTCTGCCAAACACATTGGTGAAATCTTTATCCACTCATGATTCAAGTCCCACTTTTAGGGCACTGAATGAATCCAGTAGAACAGATTCAAAACTGAGCACTGACTTAGTCACACACAGAAACTGGCTATAATAAATCCACATGAGAGGATTTCACCACTTAAAAGAAAAATACTCTTGCCCAGGAAACATCCATTCTTAATCCCCAAGTAATGTGAGAAGGGAAAAAAAAACCTCCACTGTTGATCATATGTCTTTTGCCCTCAGTGAGATTTAGACACCCATCGTGTCTCAAAAGGCACTGTACAGATGAGAGCAAGTCCTTCTCTTCCACACTCCCAGGAAGTTATGAGTTTAACTCACCTGTTCTGTTAGAGTAACCCCTGCAATACATTTAAACAAAACAAAAAAAGAAGGGAGAGGGTGATTTAGGCAGAGTTTAAGAACCCGAGTGTTCCATCACCCTCTCTCTGAGGAAGCTGGCACTTCCTTTGCAAATAATTAACAAAATAAAAGCCAGTGCTGTTCAGGGCAAGGAGGAACCATGGGGGAAAAGAGAAAAGCAACACGTTACCATACTGTCCAAGTCTTTTACACGTTTCAGAAATTCCAGCCAGCACACTCACGTTTTATTAGCACACTTCCAAAACCAGCTGGAGGGGAGCAGGGTATCACTGTGGGACCGTATCCTCCCAGCTAAGGCTTTGATGAATTAAAGCCAGAGCATTACACTGAGGACAGCAGGCACTACTATTTCAGATCAATGACAAAAGATAACTGACTTTAAAGCATTTCTCACTGCGAGAAAGAACTGCAACAAACTGAAAAGCACACACAACTGTACTGAGACCAGGTGGCATTTCCTTCTCTATCTTAACCTTCAGTTCAATTCCTTCCCACTCCCCAACTTCCCTCTTGCACCACTCACAACAAGCAAAGGACACAGGACTGATGCTCAGTGGGCTGCTTCTGACAGCAGCTCCTGCTTGGAAAAGCACAGCATCAAATTCCATTTTCACAAGGAACACACAACCATCACTGCTGGAGAGGATACTGCATATGAAAATACAGCTTTTTTTCATAATGTACATCACAGGACACCTCTACCCACCCATGCCATAAACCAACAGCAGACAACTTTCTCAACTGGGACCCCCAAAACTTTCCAAAACGTGTTCCCTTTGCGGCAGCCGATGCAATCACTTACTTAATAGCGGTGGTCATACTCTGTGCTTGCTGTTGAGTGCCATTATTGATTGTGTTGGCGTTTTTCAGCTGGTTCATCTGTTGCTGAGTTTGTGTGCCTCCACCTCCTGGGCCCCCACTGGGTTTTACGGGGCCTCTCAACTGCCCATTCTGACTGGATAGACCCATTATAACAGGGTTCTCTGTTCTGGCCGTGCTCATGCTTTTATCTTTAAAGATGTCTTTTTAGACTTCAAAACTTTGAAAGTCAGTACAGAAACTGTAATAACAGTTTATTAGACTCTCCAAAATGAAGAGATAAATAAGTCTTGCTCAATATATGAGTCCTTTATTGCAATGCAGGCAAGCACCTGTAAGTCACTCAAAAGTAAAGCAGTAACTTGCTCTGATGCACTGTGGATCAACTTTTTTTTAAAAAAAGCCCTCTAACGAAGAAGTTGAGTTATGTCAGAATTCACTTGCTTCAATCTGAAAGAGAAGCAGACAGTAACAATTAGTATGTGGATTCTGGGCCACATAAATCACACCAGTTTACTTTTGTATTTTAAGAATCATTTCTTCCCAGGCAGCGTGCAACAAGAGTATTTGCTTTCCTGTTTCCTCGGTGATAATTACCAAGACATGCATCAAACTTTTTTCCCCTTTCTATAAAGCTGTGCCTACCATCTTCAGTCGTGAAAGAAAACCTCCTGAAGAGCTGTACTTTCAGTAGCCTTGCACAGAGGAACACTATCTGCCCCCTCCCAGAAAGTAACCATGAATTTTATCAGTTGCTTTGACAGCTCTTCCAATTCTCCCACTTCTGGGATGCAGACAAATTATGAGCAATAACGTTATGCACAAGTTTGTGACGGAAGGCAAAACCAGAGTGTCAAGTGGACATTCCAGTTAGAACTGACAGGAGTTTCTCTGATCGTCCTTTCCAGTTTCAAAGGGAAATGGAAGTTATATAAACCCAAAACAACAGCTTACCCTCCTCCAACCCAACACATCAGCTTACTCACAGTTTTGGGCTGGGTATTGATTTAAGGCCGTTCAGCACAGCAACACAAACACCATCACACTGAACCGAGCAGGTGCCTCTCTGAGCCCACAGGGCTGAGAGGAACACACACGGACACTGGGGACCCAGCTCCCTGCTTGTGTTCCACATCACCTTACCTTCCAGCAGCCAGCAACAACTCAAGTTGTGCTCAGAAGATAACATGTGGCACGCATGGCTTAGTAACAACTCTGTATGTTCAGCGAAAGGCTGGCAAAACCATGGAGAGACAAGACAAAGTCTACCCCTTACAGAAAGCAAGCATGAGCCAGACTCCTTACTGTGGTATCAGGGAGACAAAACATTCCTAGCACAAAATCTTTTGGAACAGAAAGCAGGCTTGCCTGTGCTTTCTCATTACAAGGCATCTTTATCTTGGGAAAACGCAAAGGAAAAAAACATCAGATTGCAGCTTTGTAACCTCGGCGTTCACAACAAAATGCGTTTCCCCAGTGAATAAAAGCATTTCAAGAGGGCGGAGAAGGAATCCAGGCTCTTCCCAGACTGCCCCGCTGTTTCCAAGCGTGCCCGTCCTAGCTTCACAGCGCAACTCTAAACTTCGCAGGGCCAGGACTGCTCTGCTAGTTATCTTTCACCTTTGAGGAGCGATTTCTCCCGGCCATTAACTTCGTAAGAACCAGGCGAGACGAGCCACGACGGTCACCAGAGCGGCCAGAGAGACTAAGGCCGCGGAATTCTCCGATATTGCGGGAAATTAAACCCCCTCGCCCCCCCACCATCCACCACTGCCCTCCGGGACGGCGGAGGGGCGAACCCCACAAACATCCCCGTTCCGACACCACCGGGTGCCACCATTTCGCATCCCCACGGCCCACAGAGGTTAAAAAAAAGCAACTCGCCCGTGTCCCACCCGCGCTCCCCGCAGCTCCGGGCCGGGCACAAAGGGAGCCCCCGCGGCGCCCAGCGAGGCCCGCACTGCGGAGCGCAGGGCCGCCACCGCCCGCAGCTGCGCCACACCGCCTCCC
>VWZF01001613.1:260649-318272 GCA_013396755.1 Sclerurus mexicanus | reverse complement strand
CCTTCATCCCCATCCTTTATCCCAGGCCTTCATCCCCATCCTTTATTCCGGGCCTGTATCCCGGGCCTTCATCCCCATCCTTCATCCCGGGTCTGTATCCCGGGCCTTCATCCCCATCCTTTATCCCGGGCCTTTATCCCGCACCTTCATCCCCATCCTTCATCCCGGGCCTGTATCCCGGGCCCTCATCCCTATCCCTCATCCCAATCCTTTATCCCGATCCTTTAACCCGGGCCTTTATCCCGATCCTTTATCCCAGACCTTTATCCCAGTCCCTCATCCCGATCCCTCATCCCTGTCTTCTATCCCAGCCCCTCATCCCGGCCCTTCATCCCGGTCCATCCCTCATCCCAGTCCCGGCCTCACATCCCGGTCCCAGCCCCTCACTCCAATCCTTTATCCTGACTCCTCTTCCCAGTCCCAGTCCCTCATCCCGGCCCCTCATCCCACTCCCGGCTCCTTGGCTCAATGTGTGTTTGCAGGTGAAACCTTTTGTGCCTGTTGCTTTCGAGCAGTCTCCCTGAACCCCTGTGGTTCCCACACCGTGTCTGAGGGCCAGGCTTCCACCCTGGGAAGCGTTTCCAGCCTGCAGTTCCCTGTTCTGTCGCCCGTCCCTCCCTTGCACTCACAGTACCTCATGTGCCTTGTCTGGGTGAGCAACACCCTCACTGCTGCCCTTAAAGAAGTCCCCGATGCTGCGGGCTCTACCCTCCGCTTGGAGCTGAGCGAGAACATCCCTCCCAAGCTCTCAGTGTCCCGGGCTCAGTGGTGCCCCACAGCCCCAGCAGGGCAGGGCTCAGCCTGTGCTGCCCCTGGGAGGCACAGAGTGAGCTCCCCATGGCCTCCCTATGGTTTTGCTGCTCTCCATCCTCTCCCTTTTGGAAGGAAGGGTGCCCAGAGGCTGATGGACACATGCAGGGGCACACAAAGGTCCTCAGGGCAGCTGGGGCCCATCTAGTCAGGATCTCCTGGCTCCTGCTAAAAAGCAGGAGGAGTGGACGACATCAGTACTCGCCTGAATAACACCAGCTCCTTCTTCAGCAGCCCAGGTCCCACCAGAGTCCTTGCTGGTACAGAGGCCTTGGTGCAGCTGTGCCCAGAGAAAAAGGGGACTAGGTCTGTGCTTGTGGAACCACCTCAACTCTTCACAGGGGAAAAGCTTTCTGCCAAAATGCCAGCTGCAATGCCATCCTGCTGACCCAGACTGGGGCTTTCTCACTGAGTCTGCTGCTGTGACATCACTGAACAAAACACACAATTCCCTGAGCAGAGAAAATCCCGATTTCCCATCTTTATTATCCTTTACTACCTTGTGAAATCAAGGGGCCTTGCTGTGTCATGCAGCTGCCCAGCCCCTGCTGTGCTTTCCTGTGCAAGCCACCTCACACTCCCCCAAGCCCAGGCGAGGAGTGAAGCAGCAGGAGAAGGAGCAGAAGACAAGCACAAGCCACTGGGGGCAAAGCAGCCAGGAGGACCTCGAGGCAGAGGGTGAAATGAATGCACAGCTCCAAAGATTCAGGAGGATCCAGAGATCCTGCCTGAATCCAGGACTTTTCTGGTGTTTTCCTTGGCACAGAACTTTCCAAAGCCTTTCGGACCACCTGGGACAAGGAGGGCCATGGGCAAGAGCCCTGATGTTTTCCAGGGAAGACATAATGTTCTGGATCTTCTCTGGTACAGAGCAAACGAATGTAGATTCTTCAAACTGTACTTTAAAGATCAACTTGCGGTGCTAGTAAAAAGATGATAAAGCTAGATGCTAATCTTTACATCAATCAGGTCACTATGCCTGGAGCTCATTTGCCTTGCAAATACTTTATTGTTACATGCTGTGTCCCTCCCTACTCACTTAAATGACTAACTCCACCCCAAAAAAGAACTTCAGTTGAAACTTCTGGAGAAGAGGCAGATCCTGCTCTTGAAACCATGGGGCCCGTCAGCTACTCCTCAGAGACCTATGACTTGGTGAGTTGGGCCTGGCTTTGCCTGGTAACAGGGACAGCAGGTAGGGCTGGGGTGGGCTGAAAGACCTGTTTTCTGTCTGTCTGTCTTCTCACGCTCCTGTTGGCAGAAGCAGAGCTTGAGCCATGTCTTATGCCAGTACAATCAGCCCTTGCATCCCCTTAAGTCCCAGCTTGGGCTCCCTGTCGCTTGGAGCGTGGCTGCAGCTGATCCAAGGGTGCTGGGTATTCCCATGGGGAGAGCTGTGGAGCTCCTGGGACCTTGTGTGCACCTGTTCTGGCAAGCACTGAGCATGAGGACAGACCACAGGCTCTGCAAAGGGCCAGGTGAGTCCCCACTGCCAGCCTGTCCCAGCCTCTGTTCCCCACTGCCCGTGCAGCCCTCAGCACCTCGTGGGTGTCAGACACTCATTCCGAGCCAGGCTTGCACCAGCCTGCAGTGGTGTAAATGACTGTGCAAAGCCTTGTACACCTCGTCTGGTCTCCTTACACAGCTAGGATACCCAAGCAAACCCAGTGCTCTCTGTCTCTCGTGGTACAACCATATGTGCCCCTACCCCTGCTTCCCTCCTCCACATACAGGCTGCTATAGACTCCCTTGAAAAAGGAATATGCAGTATGTTTACAATAGGGTCATTTTGAAGAAGGGAAAATAAATTGCAAGTACTTCTTCTAACATGGAGCGATGACACAAGGCATTGTGCCCTCTCCCCAGCCTTAGCAAATGAAAGGTAGCACCTGCACCTTTTAGAGTATGTTGTGCTGTCCTAGGCGAAGTACACAGCAGCACTATCATTACCCTGGTTTTCAAGTACTGCAGCTCAGAATTTATTTTTGAATGCAGTGGCTCTCTGCAGCAGACCTCAGGTTTAGTTTCTCTGAAGAGAGAAATACTGAGTTTAATTTTTACCACATTTGCTGTTCCTCCTTTTCCCTACACACCAGGGAAGAGCAAGAGATGGGGTACCAAGCCTTGCTCTCCTTATTCCTTTTCTGATTCATCCAGTATAAAACTTTGCAAATGGTGGTCATTCCTTTAAAAGTTTTTCTCAGAAGAAACCTCCTTCCCCAATCTCTGATGAAGTTCAGTGGAAGCACTAAAATGTGCTGAGAGGTTAAACCAAAATCGGATGTTTTCCATGGCCATGCTGGTTCATTCCTCCAGCTGAACTCTCCCTTTGCAATTTGTCCTGCCACCAGAAAGCCATGGAAATGGAAGTGTGCTGTCCCCTTGCATGTCACATGCTGTGAGCAAGCAGCTGCATGTGGCACACCTGCATCATTTTTAATGCAGGGGAATTAAGCAGCAATGCATACAAAACTTTCCAGAATCCTTAGCTTAGTGACTTCACCTCAGTTGTGAATTATTGTAAGTCATAAAGGAGATCCCATGTGAGAGGGGGAAACCCAGCTAATTTTAGGATTGAGCACCCACAGTCAGGTGCTGCAGCAGGAAGAGTTTTAGACCTTTTCTCAGACCTTCTGCAGTTGGGAGTTTGATACACATCATTTCCCACCGGTCTCCTGGCAGCTTCCCGAGTTTGGCTCCCTCCCTGGAACAGGGAGGCCACAGATCTCACATGAGCATCACAGTGTTTGCTTTGGTGGTGCCATTTATTGCTTTACTTATCCTCAGCGGTTGCAGCAACAACCTACCCACAGAGATTTGTAAAGAAGGTCTCCAAAGCGTCTTCTCAAAGTGGAGATGCTAACCCTGCCTTGTGCACTCACCAGAGAGGATTGCTTGAGCAATTGTGGAAAGAAAAATTATGGGAATGTTTGCACCAAAGGTTTTTATCTCAGTATCTCACAGTGAGTACAGCAAAGGCATCACCTAAATTTTGATACCAAAGAAGACTGCTCGACTCTGTAACCTTGTGGAAAAGTAAGGTGGCCAAAATGACAACCCCATTTCTCCATAGCAAAAATGCTTTGCTTGCTTAACCTTCCTCAGCTGCAGACTAGACAACCAAAATCACAGTTGCAGAAGAACCACTGAGATCTTCACCAGGTCCCCTCAGGTGCTGCAGGCCAGTTTTCATTGTAATGGGACCAACAGGACTCAAGAGCATAAGCACCACAGTAATGTGGCATTTCCATAGGCTTTGGTCTTATTCCTGGCTTTCCCTGGTTCAGCACCCAGAGAGGTCATGAGCAGAAGCTCTGTCAGTAGATTGCATTGATGTAGGCTTTTTTTTTTAAGGTTTTGAGAGTGAAACGTGCTGCTCCCAGCCCTGGTGTGGACTAGAAGGGAATGACTCACATGGAAAATCCGTAATAGCGCACAAGCCGCTTCACTTCTGCAGCCAAATGTTTTGACTGCTGACAGTTGTGGGGAACTGAGAAAAGCAGCTGACACATGGAGACCAGAATAAATCTGAGATGTGGGTCAGAGGGATCCCTGAACAAAAAGCACACAGGAACAGCCTTCCCAGGCAGGCACTTGTTACAGAGACACCACTTTTTCTCCCACCCCCAAATCTGGCTGCAATTGTCTTGCAGGACACCTCTTCAAAGGTCCCTCTGCATGCACACTGTTGATTTATCTCATCCCAGATCAGGCAGCCACCTGCTTCCAGTCCTAGAAATGGGAATTGCAGCAGAGCCCCCAGAAGCCTCAGCTTGTCACATTCAGTGCATCTCCTGGAGCTTTGGTCCCTGTTGTTCCTGTCTCAGCCCAGACTCTGACTTTTCATTCTCTTTTATTTGTCTCCAACTCATCTCTGCCTGCTCCCACCCACACGTGCTGCTCTGCTCGGAGATGCATGAGAGGACGCCTCAGATAGCTCTGCACACGCTTCCCCTGCCACAGCAAGTGGCTTTACAGTAAGAGCCCTCCCTACCTGCTCCCCATCAGCAATCAGATGGTGTCTGATAGTGGCACTCAGCCTCTGCACCTCTGGCTCCAAATACAAGGTGGTGCTGGAAGATGGTCAGCGGCTAAAGCCACTGAACACTGCCCAGGCTGCTCATCCATCAGCATGGACGGTGCTGGGATGGCTCCAAGGCAGGACTGACACTCCAGCCAGCAAACCTGGCCATTTCCCATCCTTTCCTTTTCTCCTTCAAAGCTGGAACCCTCCAACCTCTCCCCAGTGAAATTTCCCATTCTAACATATAATCTGTTTGGGGTTTTCGGCATGGTCACCTGCACAGCCTGAGCAGTCAGGTTTGGCCACTGCACCAAATTGCAAAGGTTTTTGGGTTGGTTTTGTTTTTCTCAAATAGATGCAAGGATCTGGCAGTGGGCAACACATCACAGGTTTCTCTGTATGTTGGTAAATCCTGAAGAAAGGTCTGGGTACAGACTGGGCAGGAAATATTTTCAAGTTGGGGAGAAAAATAACTGGAAAGGATTTCTAAAGGCTTTTGTATTTAACAGCAATCTCCAGTCTCCAAAATCATACCCTGAACCAGAAAAACAAATGCTCTTTGGGAATGCAAAATGCTTCTCACCAAAGGCTTGCAGCCCCATTGTCATGTTAGTTCAGATGAGCCCGGCCACTGCCTCTTTACCCCAGACAGTCACATGTGGAGACACACAGCGCATTGCCCAGGGAAGGCTGCCCGAGAGAGAAGAAGCAGAAATCACCCTTCCCTGGCCAGGCACAGTGCAGGACTCCAGGCTGGTCACACACATTTGGCTTAGTAACACAGTGGGTGTGCAAAAACCCCAAAAATGAGCTCTAAAGCTGTGTAAAGCAGGGCTGGTATTTTTAGACGGGAACTTTGGCCGAGGAGGAGGGAAGGAGCAGCAGGTGCAAACGGCTGCAGCTGGCAGTGAAAGGTATGAAAGCAGCGAGCAGAGACTTCCGCTGTGGTCGACACTGAAGTCTCAGCACGGGTCTCTGGAGAGGGTGTGGGTGGGGGACCTCAGCGTGACTGTGACTGCTACTGAGCTCTTCCCAGTTGTCACTGATTTGTCAGCTTGCCACGAGCCTCCTGCCTCTCTCCCTTTCTGTGCTTGTCCCAGCCCTTTGCCTTTGTGAGCACCCAACTTCTGCAAGGTGCCCAAGGCCAGCTGGAGTGTGCCCACTGTCCGGGAAGCTCATCCTGAGCACAATTCCAGCTTCCCAGCACTCGATACTTGCCCACAGCCTCAGCCCCAATACAGGCTGCTCACCTGGCACAAGATACAGCAGGCCAAGAGTGAATCACATCTGTGGCAGCTCTATTGCACTTTCCTTACTGGGTATCAGCCTGGGGGCCAAGTGGTGTTTTCAGGTTCCCTTTCCTGCTCTGACTGCAATTAATTCAGAACTGCGAGGTTTACCAACAGAACAGATTTCTCTCTCCAGCGTCCACTGCTGTAGCTGTGGCACCACAGTGGCTCAGAGGCTTTCCTCCAGTCGTGTTGAACACCTGCCCCACACCTTCCTCTGAGTGTGTGGAAAGCAATCTCAAGGACAGCTGCTGCTGTCCCCACCTCACCTGGCTCTGCCCCAGGCAGCTCCCAGGCTTCTGAAGAGAAGAAGGGCAGTGCAATCCCACCACCTTTGTACCTGATAGCAGGCAGCATGCAGAACAGGGGTGCTCTGTATCGGAAATAGGTAAAAAAGTTTGGGAAAGCTGGTAGAGGAGGGTTCCATGCTGTGTGAGAAAGCAAAATCCACCAGCAGGTAACTTGGCAAGAACCAGGAGATGAAACTGGTCATCTGACTGGACACCAGAACATCTGCAAATGTGCTAGTTGAAGATTAGGTCCTGAGCTGTCAGAGAGGGAGACAACCCTCTCCCTTTGCTGCTGCACCTTCTGGCTCTGGGGGGGCCTCCAAGGTCATCACACTGCACAGGCAGCACCTCCTTCTGATGCAGGTGGGCTGTAGGGCACAGGGTGCTCCACTCTCTGTCTGCCAGGTGCAGCTGAAGGGCTGGGTTCTTGTGTCCAGAAATTGCCCTCTGTTAATGACACTCTCTCTGTTCCCCAGAGCCAGGTGGAGCTGAGCGGGTACTACGAAGCTGAGAACACCACCCCTTCTCTGGAGGGCTACTTTTGCTTCAACCCAGCCTCTTCTGTGGTCGGCAACCAGAGAGACCCCTTCAGAAAGGTCTTCATGCCCCTCATGTATCTGCTGATGTTCATGTTGGGCACTGTGGGCAATGCTCTGGTCCTGGTCATTTTAGAGAGGTTCAAGCGGTCTCGCACCACCACGGAAAACTTCCTTTTCCACCTCACCCTGGCCAACCTGGCACTGCTGCTCACCTTCCCATTCAGCGTGGTGGAGAGCTTGGCTGGGTGGGTGTTTGGGAAGTTCCTCTGCAAGGTACTGAGTGCTGTCCACAAGATCAATTTCTACTGCAGTAGCATGCTGCTGGGGTGCATCGCCGTGGACCGCTACCTGGCCATCGTCTACGCAATCCACACCTACCGCAAGCGCCGAGCTCGCTCCATCCATCTCACCTGCACAGCTGTCTGGCTCTGCTCACTGCTTCTCACTTTACCCGATCTCATCTTCATGGAAGTCTGGACAGACGACAGCAACCGCAGCATTTGCTATTTTCCAGAGGTTGGGATCGATGGCAACAACGCCTGGCTGGCAACTCGCTTCCTCTACCACACCGTGGGCTTCTTTGTGCCCCTGCTGGTCATGTGTTACTGCTACATGGCCATCGTCAGGGTGCTCTGCCAGTCCCAGCGCCTGCAGAGGCAGAAAGCTGTGCGTGTGGCCATCCTGGTGACAGGCATCTTCCTGCTCTGCTGGAGCCCCTACCACATCGTCATCTTCCTGAACACGCTCACCAAGCTGGAAGCCTTCACCAAGAACTGCCTCCTGGAAGACCAGCTGGACACAGCCATCATGGTGACAGAGGCCGTCGGCTTCACACACTGCTGCCTCAACCCCATCCTCTACGCCTTCATTGGAGTCAAGTTCCGCAATGACTTCTTCCGGATCCTGCAGGAGCTTGGCTGCATAAGCCAGGAGACCCTGCAGGAGATCCTAGAGGTGACAAGGAAGGGTAGTGGGATTGAGTCTGACAACACCACCTCCATCTCCACCTTCTAGCTGGAAAGGCTGCCTGCAGGACAGAACTGGCCTAGGGCTTTCCTTCCCAGTGGCACACTTGCTGTGGTCTCAGAAACAAGTTTCACATCCCCACCACTTTCTTTGCTCCTCAGGAAACAGGTCCAAGAGCCACCGAACACCCAAATCCCATCACATACCTTGCCTGGCTCCTCCTGGTTCTCCTACTTGTAGAGATCTGCCTGGCAGCTGTTGGTGAATGCTGGCTGTCCAGTGGTCACTCTTGTGCGGCTGGATGAACCCGAGGGGGTTGGACTGACATTCCCACCTCTCCCTCAGAAAACTGACCCCAGGCGTCCTGTGCATGAAGCCAGGCAGGAGACTGGGCTGCCAGGGGCAGGGAGAAAGGTGCAGCCAAGTAAATGCAAGTCATGTCAGTGAGCAAGAGCTGAGGACAAAAGCTAAGCAGGTCTCCATTTCACCAGCTCAGGTTGGTACAGGTGTGCCCAAAGGAAGCAGCAGGATCCATTGGCCGCAGCAACTGGAAAGAGAGATGCAGGTAGGACCGACGGGGGCTGTAGAGCTCAGTGGCATGACATGGGAATGCAATGCTGGACACACTCTGACTGCAGCATTGTCCTCCTGCTGCATGACATCCCCTCAGCCAGCCACGACACATTCACCTGCCCAACACAGCTCATGCCAGGAGGTCCTCACACAGACTGAAAGATGTGACTGTCACAGACTCCTTTCCTGACACCAGTTGCATCCTTCCCCACTCATTTGGTCTGTTTACTGCTGTTAAGATCTTCTGTGAGCAGCTGCTGAACTGATTGCCTGACTATGCAAAAGTCTTGCTTTAAGGAAAAACACCGGTTGAAGAGATGGCTTCTGTCTTGTGACTGTGCACGGGGGACAGAAACCACACAGCTTTTAAGTCTGAAGGTGTAACTTTTATTCAGCTCATTGTATGGCAATTTGTGGGTTCTGAGAGCGAGGAGACCCACTGCCCCAGAGTAAGGAAAAGAGCTCCTTTGTATAATTTCTCTTTGTTTTCAGCAAGGCGAGAGGAAATGCAGCATTTTGCTTTGCACTATGCTTTCTGGTATTTTCCCTCCACCTGCATCAACAGGGCTTTCAGAGATTAAGTGCATTCAGGTGTACAGAGAACAGACCTTGCCCTGAACTGCAAAGTATCCAGCAACTGCTCAGATCAGGGCAGCTTGATAATTTGATTCAAAATAAGAGCAGTAGCTTTCCCTGTCATTAATTCTTGCACCACGAGCTGGTGTGTGGGGAAGCCTTTAGCAGACTCAGGCAGCCTGCTGCTGCCTAGGAGGTCTTGTCACAGCATAACAGCAAGTCCACAATGCTGCTGCGTGACATTTCTGTTGCTAAAGAGTGCTCTGGCCTGAACTGGACGAGAGCCACACGTACCAACAATCACATGAGCATGACCCTCACCATGAGCACCCTTCCAAATCTGCTCTACCCTTCACCTCACTTGGAGCAATGTCAGTTCCCCTGCTGCAGCAGGAATTTTGTGCTAAACTCCCTTCTGAAGTTCAGCCTGCTAACAAACGGCTCAGTCCCAGGTGAACTTCACTGAACCCAAGGGTCTTTCTGAAAAGATCAGTCATTATGTCACATTACTTCAGTCGGGCTCAGGCAGAGATCTCAATAGCTTGTTCTCACATTGTGATTGAGGAGAACTCACCAAGCATAAGGCAGCCCACCATTTCCTGCAGCGCTGCATCTTCAAAGATGAAACCTGATCGTAGTTGTTCAAACGTGCAATGGTAGCAGAGGAAGAGCAGCTCTCTTTAGCCTGTCCTCGTGTTCTCCATGGTTGTACGAGTGAGCAGACCCATTGCAGATGCATTGTAAACACCTCCCCAGCAGGTTCGGATGAGAAGTGTGTTTCTACATGAAACTGTTGCTGAAGAAATGAACAGAGTGTAAAATTCTTACAGTGGTGACAAAGTAAAAAGAAAATCTGCACGCAGAGTAAGAGTGAACAGATTGATTACTCATCTATTGTTCCTGTAGTTTTTAGTACTGGTATGTACAAACCTTTAGAAATTTTTGATGTAAGCTGTAATAAACAGTTGAATAAAACACCTTCCTCTCATGGATAGTGCTTGTAAGCAGCTGTCTGCAGTCACATCAGAGAGCACTAAGTGGGCAGATGGCACCTTTCTGACCAGTGCTGCTGCTCCCACAGGGGGAGCACAGGGCTCAGAGGAGCACCTTGTTCAGATTCCCCTTCCCCAGTGCCACAGAAGGCCCTGCTGTGCTCAGAGGCAGTCCAGACCTATGTTAGCTCTGTGCTTTGCCTCTTCCACCAACTGCAGCACCTCCTGCCCCAGCTTTACAGCAGCTGCTGGCCCAAGTGGAGAGCTGCCCTTGCACCTGCATTTGGCTCAGCCAGCCTGGGAATGGCTTGGCTCAGGGCTGGCAGACCCTTCCCCAAAGAGCAGCCATTATTCCTCCCACAGCTGCCTGCAGCAAACCTGCTGAATGGTGACAAGAAAGCAAGAGGAACTTTCCCTCACCGCAGAGGAAGCTGGGCTTTCCACTCAATGAAACTCTGTCTCCTCAAGGTTAGCATGGCTGTCACACATGCCTTTGCCCCAGCCAGCTTCCCTGCCAAGCACTCATGCTGCCAGAGCCACCCTCAGGCACACAGACCTTCTGGCTCCCCTGTGGAGCTCGGCTCAGCCCCTAGTCCGTGGCTACCAAGTGAGGCAGGTGGACTCTGCCCACGCAGACAGCTGGGAAGGGGCACTGAGCCCAGAGGAGCTCCAGAGTGGCTCCTGCAGGGCGTGGGGAGGTGGAATGTGGGAGGGCAATCTCACCACCACCCACAGCACACCCTCTGCACCCCCAGCCCTGGCCTGTGCTCTGCAAACAAGACTCCAGCAGCCAACCCAGAGCGAGCCCCGGTCTGTGCCGAAGGCAACGCCAAAGGCAGGGACGCAGAGACCCACAAACAGCATCTCCTGCGGGGCCAGCGAGCCTCCCAGGAGACAGAGCTGGGGCGTTCCAGCAGAGCATCCTGCTCCACGCACGCTGGCAGGCAGCAGAGCGTGCAGGGGTGAGCACGAGCCAGGAACGCATGAATGAACGCGTGCCTGGGAGAGCTGCAGAGAAGGGGCTCCCCCGGTGCCCACACAACCCTCCTAGCAGCCCCTGCACCCTCTGTGGTCCAGGGGAAAATCAGGGGGTAAAAGACAGGCACAGGGTCAGGTTCTGAAATTTGTCTTTTTAATAAAAAGGCACCTATAAAACAGGTCAATACATTACAGGCAGCACAGATACCCAAAAACAAGCCTAAAAATTGTTTCAAATAAAAACCAATAAGATGTCTTCACATATTGTATTTATATATTTATATTTATATATATATATTTATATAATGGTACAAAATGACTGGGGAAGTTTCTCCATGGGATGACAGAGAACAGGTCAGTCACCTTTACCTCAACGTGAAAGCTAATTCTGAGTGTGTGATTATCCGACGTACTGAAAGATGCGGTTTCCCAGCGTACGCTTTTTTTTTTTGGAGCTGGAAAAACACGGCGAAGTCATGGCTAAAAGATGGGCAAACCTTCTACTGTGATTAGGTGGAGTCAGTACACAGAACTCAAGCTGAGAAGCCGAGCAATAAACTACAAGACACAAGACTAGACACAGGTCACGGCAGCAGGCAACCAGCTGATGGCAAACCTTGCCCAGGTCTAACAAGGACCGGCTGTCACTGAGCCTCCAGAGGAACTCCTGCCACATTGCTGTTCACAGACACGGTGGGGAGTGGTGCCCAGGGCAGAGGGGTGTTAGGCAGCACTTCTCCTCCCCGTTGTTCAGCCCTCGCAGTGGTAGGGGTAGGGCTGGCTCCAGGGCAGTGCAATTTTGCAGAAGAGCACTGACTGCTGCTCTAGAATCCTTAGCTCTGACCTAGCATTGGGATTTCCCTTTTGCATCCAGGGCTGCTGAGTCAAGAGGTGTTCCTGCTGTCGCCAGGCACACATAGCACTGCACGGCCCTGTCACTGAGCAGCCAGCACTGGCCTCCCAAATCCTGCATGGCCCTGCAGCCTGGGGGGCTCTGGCTGAGCAGAGACCATGCACTGCCCACAGAGTGAGGACTGCAAGCCCCAAGCAACTTCTGTGTCAGGCTGGGCGAAAGGGACAACAGGGAAGGTACGAACACATGGAGATCTCAACTGGGCTAAAACAACAGCTGTCTACAGACAAACAAAAAACTTCCATATAGAAAATGTTATGGCTTCAAATTAGCCGAGACTAGCTGGTGGGTGATGAGCAAGGTTTGGGGCTGTAATTGGTATTTGGATGTTTACGAGAAACTACCAGCAGCCAACACCCCGAAGTGCAGCCAAGAGAAGCCACAGCCTTTCAGGCAAGTCAAGCTTAGAAAGAGCTACATCTGTTTGAGCCACATCCTCCCATGTGAAACACACAGTGAAAGGACGGAGAATCCAACCAGCCAGCATGTCAAGTCCAAAGCCTAAGCTGAAGATTACTCCTCTGCTCCCAGTGCTAAGGCAGGGATGAGCACGTCCTGTTTTACCACCTCAAAAAAAGCTACTTGCTCACATCATATACAACAAAGCAGGAGACCAGAGCAAGATCCTTCCTCAAATCCAGACCCATGGTTCTCACCCAGCACTGCTCGCTACGAGATGCCCCAAAGCTTCAAGGTATTCCTAAACTGGACTTTGTGACTCCATCTTCTCACAGACTGGATCAAGACAGCTGCTGGGCTGTTTCATCACCCACCAGCCTGTCCAAACAGCTTGCAACATGGTAAAAAGTGTTGCTGTTCACTCACTATTTAACGATCTCCCTTTCCAAAGCCTTCTCCTCCCTGCAGTAGCAAGTTGGGAAAGGTGAGCTCTTGTTATAAGAGAGGTAGTGTGCTAGGTCTGGCTCTGCAGAGATAATCCTCCAAGTGGTGCTCCCCCAGCAGTTGTGTGCCCCAGGTTCACCGCTGGAATGGGCCCACAGACACTGCTGTGCGTGCAGAAGTGTGTGCACATCACCCCACGCCCCCCCTCCGTGAACAAGCACGGGAAAGACCACCAGGGCCACGTGCAGGAAGACCTCATGGAGTGCAGGATGGGGAGGATGGAGCGCATCCAGAAAAGCCAGAGTTGTCCAAATGGCACACTTCTGCCAGCCTAGGGATGAGGGATTGCAACGCAACTTCAGCCTCTTCTGTCCAAAGCACAGGGTGGCCACACCACCACCACCGAACAAGACTTACACTGAGGAGGAGAATTGCATGCAGGGACAGGTCCTCTTCAACAGCTGGACCTCTCCTGTGCCACAGGGCAGGGCTGCTGCTGGCAGCTCAGGGCCAGATGGAACAAAGACTCCCTGCGAAACGCTGGAGGAGAAGGACTGACAAGCATGAGGAAGACCCGGGAGAGCATTCAACAGCAATGGAGGTACGGGACAGTGGCAGACGGTGGTGGATGGGTCATGGGCTGGTGTAGGAAGGCTGCAGAAGAGCAGGGTTCCTAGCTAGCTCCTGGAAGCACTGGAATGCATCACCTCACTCACTTCGGAGCCCATCGGTCCCTACACACCATAACACCCTGCCACAGGGGACACAGCGTGGAGGGAAGAGAAGGAAGGAGAGGTGACAGGGCTGGCCAAGACCTTCAGGTCCAGCATGTTATCATCTGCAAAGCCCAGATCCTCGCCACTTCTCCAGCTGAAGGGCTGGCATCCTCCCCATTCTGGCCACAGCAGCTTCTCCACAGAGCAGTGACGGCTGCACCCCGTGAGGCTGTGGCCTCTGCCCTGCTGGATGAGCACTGCTCCAGCAGCGTTTCACTGGGGCCACAGCTCTTGGTGGTGGTTGTGTTTGTGTACCCGGCATGGCATCCACGGGGGCCTGAGATCTGCATGACACTGCACCCCGCCGCCCCCCTGCACGTGCAAACCGTCCAGATGCATGAACAACACAGGTCTGACACAGAGTCACTCTACAATGGGATCTCTCAACACCCTGTGCACCCTGGGGATCCTCCTCCCTCCCCTCCCCAAGGAGAGTCTTCAATCCTTGTACACTGTTGCCTTTAGCATGTTTTCTTTTTTTTTTGTTTCTGTTTTTTAAAACATGTTTTGAGGCTTCTATTAAAACACAGAAATACAGAACAATTAAAAACCAGCACAAGTTTTGCCTTTCCCAGCGACCTATTTACAGCTAGTTCCAAAAACCCTCTTGCACATTTTGGTTGCTTAAAAAGGAAGGGGAAAAAAAAAAAAAGAAGAAAAAAAGGAAAAAGAGAGGGGGAAAAAAGGGAAAGAAAAACACTTGACAGAGGAAAACCGTAAATGAAAACTTTACAAACTGCCACAGGGTCTGGATGTCCCTAGTCATCACCCAGGGTTCAAAGTAACAACTTTACTCCCAGCCCCTCCACCCTCCCCTTCCCCAAAAAAGAAAGGAAAAAGAAACCCAATTCACATCAAGTTTACTGCACATCTGGTTTTCTGTGTAGAGGCGAATCCGATATGAAAAGCATCCCACGTGGTGTCCTCCACTGGCATTGGCCCCCAACCCTCCCCGGCAGAAAGGTTTAAAAATGTTTGTAAAGGCAGCCCAGTCCCCTCCCCAGCCCTGAGCGCCAGCCAGGGTTAGAAAGGCAAGTTTGCCATGTTGCCAGGCCCGGGGATGTAACTCATCTGGCTGTCCAGGGAGACACTCCTCTGCCTCATCTGGTGCGTGACCATGAGGTTCTGCTGAGGCGGGGGCCCCATGAGAGAGCCCTGAGGTGACATCATGTGTCCTGTCTGGGCATACATCTCCCCCGACACAGACATGCTCCTCTGCTTGGCCTGCATCAGCATGAAATTCTGCTGGGCCATCAGGCTCTGCTGCGGAGACATCATGCCCTGGTGCATGCTGTTGCCCATCATGCCTTGCTGGGGTGGTATGCCTGTCCTGCCCAGCATGGGCACTTGTCCAGGATGGCACATGGGCATGCTGAGTCCCCTCTGCACGCCCTGCTGCCCGGGAAGGCTGGGGGCATTCATACCTGGCCGCACCGGGGGCTGCTCAGCCATCATGTTCTGCAGGTTCATGAGGTGGAGGTTGGAAGGCTGAGATTTGGGCGCCTGGCTGTCGCTCTTGGGGAAATACTGCAAGGTGCTGCTTGGCTTCTCTGATGGGATGATCCTGGAGAGATCGAACTCGGGGATCCCCGTGGGCGTGGGGCGGATGACCTCGCTGAGCTCGGGGTCGTTCAGCACCGATGCCACGCCGGGAAGCACGGGCGGGTAGGGCTCGCCAATCCGAGGGGGGATGTTCTTGCCCATCATGTGCTGCTGAGGGGGCATCTGGCCAGGCTGCTGTGAGGGAAGGTCCTCAGGCGGCAAGGGCATCCCTGGCGGGTAATGCTGCTGCATCCCAGGGCCACCTCCTGCACCAGGAGCCATGGGCATGCCTCCAGCTGGAGATGGCATGGCGTTGTGGGGCTGCTGCATGCGGGGGAACACGAGCTGGTTAGAAGGAATCATCTGCGAACTGTTGGGCACGGGGCCGCACTGCTGGTTCAACGAGTCCTGGGGACCCGGGGGCAGCATCATGGGGTTCTGGGGGGGCACGCCAGCCCCTGGCCCGCTCGGGTGCATAGGAATGTTGGAGCCCAGAGGGTTTGGGGAGGACATCATGGAGGTGGGGGGTGGTTCGTGCGAGAGGGGCTGCTGACCAGGCAGGTTCATTCCCATGGGGCTCTGAGAGGATCCAGGTCCCACAGAGTTTAAGTGCAGTTGATTTGGCTGATTCCCCGTCACACCTAAGGACAGGAAAAGGAGAGAAGAGTTAACCCTTCCCCCAGATCTCTCAGGGTTGCAAAATCCACATTCTGAAAGCCTGTTGAGCACTCCTGCTCAGAATTTCCTGAGCATGGAGCGTGATGCTTAATAAGGGGCTGCAAGATAGGCTTGCAAAGCACCAATATCAGGAAAACACACCCAGACTCCAGCTCTCTAAGCCCATGAACACCAGAGAACTCTTCCAGCTTCATTCAGTCCCATGCTGGATTTGTAGTTTCTTACAGCCCCCTGATTTTAGAGTCCTGTCTGGCTCAGTGTGTTGGGACAGCCCCACACCACGCTCTCAGAGGGCTCCCAGCCAGCTGGAAGGCACCCAGGAGTGTCCCTTCATCACTGCCTGCCACAGGGTTTGCCACACAGCAAGCTCCAGTGACCACACAACCCGGGGTGGTTAGGAGGAGAAAAGCAGAAGAGTGGGCAGCCCAACACAGGTGCAGTCTGGGCAGGAGGCCTGTGCCCATCAAACAACAGAGCCATCCATGCCCGTGGAGGCAGCCAACGCATTTGCATGCCTGCAGTCAACCTGAGTGACTGCTCAGCAGTGGAAGAGTCAAAAAGTTGACCTTTCATTTTGAAAACTGCCAAAAATATTTACCAGACTGCTTTAAGCCTCTAAATCAAGTGGTAGAGCATGCTGGAATTCCCCCTTGGGCTGGTCACCAAGTGACAAAAAACACTCATTTGCCTAGCTGTCCTCACCAGTGCCACCAGCTAGTGAAGCGTGTCTGGCCTACTGAAATCACAACTATGCTACCTACAACACAGCCTTGCCTGTGCAGGCACCTGGGCTCCACTCAAAACACCAAAGACCTGTTTGGGGTGTGCCTGTCCCACCACACAGAAACACAAGGGCTCGAAGCAGCAGACCTCTGCCTGCAAGTCCTGAGCCTGAGAAAACTCCAAGAACTGTGAAAATTCAGGGCCAATGTATCTGCATGGGGTAAAGGCAGGTCTAAAAAACTCCAGAGCTCATGGAAGAAGGACGTCTCAAGCCAAACTGGCTCATGTACTTCCACACAGCACACCCAAGACAAAAGCTGATGGGCAGCCTCAGCACAGGGCAGAGAAATGCAAAATTACCAATGAGGGCGGATTTAAGCTGTTTGACAAGGCAGTCAGGGGGAGAATGGAGTTTCTAATGCCTCCTCCACCTGCTGCCTCAGGCCCACTGACAGCCCTGAGATGGTGGGACCCCTTGCAAGCCCAGCTCCAGAAGTATGTACCTGACATACTTCCAGGTGGGAGCATAGGCCTGTCCGGCAGCAGCTCGTCGTCAGAGGTGGCGATGGTTTTGATGGCATTGTGGTAAAGTGGTGTGGAGCTGGGCATGGCATACTTGGACATCTGGGACATCATCAGTGAGAGGGGGTTCTGAGAGGGGGATGGATCTGGAGAGGAAGTAAAAGGCATGTTGGGATTCATGGTGCTAGAGGTGTTACTGGCTGGCGCAGAAGAGCTGCTCCGAGGCCCAGAAGGGAGAGAACCTGCAAGCAAGAGAGAGACCAGCTTAGTACTGTCCACACTGTGGCTTGCTACCATCAGAGAGCAACCCTGTCCCCTCCATCCGACGGCAGTGACCAGAGGAGGCTGCAAAACACAGCTCAGCACCCTCTAGACTCTGCAGAGACCCTGCTCCAGAGCAGTGGCAGACTTCCACTTCAGCCTGCTCCTGACTGCCCAGCACAGACACAGCTTTTGCTGCCTTATCACAGAGCGTAAGCCGGGTGTGCAGTAAGAGTTGCTTTGCCCACCCTCTCATCTTCCTGAAAAGGCCCTGTTTGGACTCCTGGGAAAAAAATACTGGCTCCATGAGATGCCACACACAGGCATGTGTGTCTTCCTGCTCCTGAGAGAGCTCATGGGCTGGAAAGAAACACCATCCACACACTCACCAAGCACAGACATGCACTCGCACACAAAACAACCAGCATACCCTGATCCAGTGCTCCCATGGAAGCAGATGAGTTCATGCTGAGAGTCTGCTTGCTCTGGCTGACTCCTGGACTGGGCATGGTGGCTTTGGGAGATGGCACCCAACCAGGGGAAGGAACAGCCATAGAAGGGGACTTCAGGCGGCTTGGTGAGCCGGTTGGAGACCGGACATTGAGAGAGGAGCTCATCACCTGGGGGGACTTGAGGGGCCCAGATTGGTTTGAAGGTGGCATGCTGACCATCTGCGAGGGTGTCTGTGGGGACTTGAGGTTGGCAGATGGGGAGGTGACCAGTGGCGAGTGCACCTGGCTAAGGGTGGGAGACTTGAGGTGACCCATGCTGGGGGAATTCATCTGGCTGATGTTGATGGTGAGGTCAGAGGGCCGGCGGCCCAGCCCCCGGGAAGGTGCTGGGTGCATGTTGGCCAGGTTTCCCCCTGGTGTGGGAGTGGGATTGGAAGCTGGAGGCAGAGGGATGTGGCTGAGCCTGGTGGTGCCACTGATGTTCCCAATGGGCATGGTGCCCTGCTCAGGGCTGAACATGTCCGAGCTGCTGCCCATCTCCTGGGGCATGTTGGGGTAAGGCCCTTGCCCGCTCGAGAAGCCTTGCTGTCCTTGGTTCGGGAACTGGGAGGGAATCATCATTTTCTGGGGTCCTGTTAGCATTGCACTACCATTGCCATTCTGAGCCCTCGCCCTGGCCAGCTCCTCAGGGCTCATGCCCTGGTGGGCCATCATTTCAGGGCCCCTCATTTTCTGCGACATCATCATCTGCTGCTGAGGGGTCATCTGGACATTGAGGTTCATGTTCATGTTCATGTTGACATTCATGTTCATGTTGAGGTTCCCAGGACCCATGGGTGCATCCATGTCCCGAAGGCCTGACTGACTCATGGGGGGGCTCAGCATCCCCCGAGTGCCTGCAAAATCCATTCCCATTGGGGCACTGCTCAGGCTCTCCCCCGTTATCTGCCCAGCAAACATGGATGGATCCATCTGCCTGTGAGCCTGCATCATCCTCTCCATTTCCATGCTCTGGCTCATGGAGTTGCCAGATATTCCCATGGGCCTCTGCATTGCCACTGGGCGTTTTTCCATGAGCTGATGCCGAAGGATCTCCTCCCTGGCACGGGGATTCATAAACCTTTCTGGGTCCCCTTGCCCGGATGGGTAGGGCAAGGTGCCCTGTGGAAAGTTCCCGGGGCCTCCCATAGGAGACATATCATCGTTCCATCCCATGCCGGGCCTGACTGGCCTCTGCATGGCATTCATGGGCCCAAGAGCATCCAAGGGCATGTTTTGCATCCCTCCAAAGCCGGAGACCCTCTGCATTTGATTCCCAGGGAACCGTGGCCCAGGGAAGGGTGGCCCTCCCCTCAGCTGCATGGGGTCCTGTACATCTATGGGTCCCCTCAGCTGACTGCCCATCCCTGGTGGCCACTGCTCCCCAGGCTTGCTGTGGTAGGGTGGTGGGGGCCCACGCATCATCATGCTCCCCATCGACTGCGGGATCATGATCTCCTGCATGGGCCGGCCGTGGATGCTGATCTGCTCCTCTTTCCGTCGCTTTTCCTCGTAGTATTCTTCTTGCAGCTTCCTCCAGGCCACTTGCTCGGGTGTCAGGCTGTCCTGGTTCAGCCGCTGCATCATCATGTTCATCTGCTGCCCCATGTCAGCGCCGGGGTGGTGGGGCACCTCGTGTTCCAGCCCGGGCCCACCAAGGCTCTGGGTCTGGGATATCATGGACTGCAGAGGCTCTTCGTACTTCTTCATGGTGGCGGGGGGCGCAGGGGGCTGGGCAGGGGCAGCCTGTGGCTGAGGGGCAGCGCCGCCCTCCCCTGCGCTCTGGCCGGACTTGAGGAAGGGCTCAGCCTCCCCGCTGCGCAGCAGCAGGCGCTCAATGTCCCGCAGGGTCTGCAGAGAGCGCTCTCGGTGCTCCAGCTGCTCCTTCGAGAGCCCTTCCGAGTTCATGGCGTTCCTGGGCCCCAGGCCTGCCTGCCCTGGCATCCCTGGGCCCGGGCCCTCTCCCAGGAGGCTGGAGCTGGGCGCGGCAGCCGAGTCCACCTGCCCGGGCTGCATGGTGCTGGCAGAGGCGGTGGGCGTGTTTGGGTGGTTACTTCCAGGCTGGTTGCTGCTGCTGTTGTTCCCCAAAGAGTTGGGAGTCAGATCTCTCCGGACATCTTCACTTGTCCCTTCTTGAGGCGCAGGCAGAGGTGTCTGACTGATGGTCTGAGGTGGGGCGGGTGGAGGCTGCGGTGGGGGAGGCTGTGGCTGCGGCTGACTCGCTTGAGGGGCTGGTGGCTGGGACTGTGGAGTGTTGGCAGCAGGAGGGTTAATTGGAAGCGGCTCAGCAACCCCCAGCACTTTAGGAGCAGGTGCCTAGCAGAGAAAAAGGGGAAGAAACTTGAGAAGGGAAAAACCCTAGAGAGGTATTCCTCCCTGTACCCTACAGGAGACCCCTCCGTCCCAGAAAGATGCCTCATGGCAGTTCACCTTCACTCCTTGCAGGAAAGATGTAGGCCCTACTCCATGCCCTGAGAACACACAAGAGGGTACTCTGCCCACACACCATGCCCCATCCCAAACTTTTCACAGCAAGGGCTTGTGCCAAAGAGGTTCCACATCAAAGCAGTGTCCCTCGCCACTGAAAGGACACCCTGGCAACCCCTTCCTCCACAGCTGAGCCAGGGGCTGGGGGAGAACAGCCATGCCAGAAGGGAGGGGTAGCAGCTGGCAGCACATGCCACCAGAAGCATTTGGTTTGTAGCTGGTGTACCTGGTCTAGCTTTGCCCGTGGGACATTCTGCTGATGGTAGGCCAGAATGGAGTCGGCTCGGCCCTGCAGAACAGCTTCAGCAGCTCTGGGGAGAGAGCACAAATCGCTTGAGAACAGGCACTGTGCCCCATCACACCCATCCCCAGGTGCCACCTCCGCTCTTCAGTCCTGCAGGAAGAGGGAAATCTCTGGAGGGAACGTTCTCGGAGTCCTCCCACCTGTCCTGCACAGGCCCCATCAGGATCTTCAACTGATGATCACTTGCCCTGGAATTTCCCTCTTGCTGTGTCCTATGACAGGCTTTGCCTTTTGCCTGCTGCCCTAGGGTGGCTGTCACCAAGATCCTCTGGGATCTCCCATATCAGAGCTCTAAAACTAAACAGACTAAGCTAAACAGACTGAACTAACTAAACTGCTACAACCCCATGGCTGAGATAATCATAGAATCAACTGGCTTGGAAGAGACCTCCAAGATCATCAAGTCCAACCCTTAATGCAGGACAGCAGGGAGGAACTGCATAGAGAACACCCAAGTGTTACATGGCACTCCCAGTGACACCCACCCCTTAGGAGCTCCCAAATCAGCCCAGTGGCCTGCAGTGCTTTGGGTGAATCATTTGCTGGGCCCTGACTAGATGTGCTGTCCAGCAGAGCACAGCACCAGGAGGCAGTGGGCATCTAACTCCGACTCTGCCCACCCGCGGTGTCTGCCAGCACACCCCCTGAACCCCAGTGGGGTTCCCACTCTGTGCAACCAGAGGGGCACAGATGTCTCCAGCCCGGGGGGACGGATGGGGTGGGTTTACTGCTTACGTGTTAGCAAGGTGCGTTGTAAAGACGTAAACGAACTGTGACTGCTGCTTCCCTGCTCCGCCGCCTCCGCCTCCCGCAGCCTCTGGCCGCAAGCCGGGCGCAGCACCATGGGGCACGCTGGAGGAGCTGCTCTCGCTGAGGTTGGGCAGCGGGTTGGACCCTGGGCCAAGCTGTGGGGCCGTGGACATCGCAGGCTCTGCTACATTACAGCCTGCAGGAGCAGAGGGCAGCGCGGGAGCGCCGGGCAGGCAGGTGGCAGCACCAGCCCGCGCCACCTCGCTGGTGCGGGGACACGTGCGGGGACATCGCCCCCAGCCCCTGCCCATGGGCAGCCCCGCTACCCCCACGCAGACCTGGGAGCAGGCTGTGACAAGGGAAGTGGAACTATCCCTTCCCACGTGGGCTGTGGACCGCACTGAGAAGTGCAAGGGAACATTCTGGAGGGGATGGTGACACAAAGGCCACCTTCTCCTTGCTTTTCTGCATATTCCTGTTCTCCATCAAGAGGGCACGGGCATCTCCTGGGGCCCCACACTTCCCATCTCTCAGATATTCTCCCTGTTGCAGTTTGAAAGTAAACTGAATTGTAGATACAGAACACCAAAGGACATTGATGCTTTTGGAAAACAGGAGAGACCTACAGTTTACTGCCCCAAGCAGTGCACACCTTGGCCAGCTCAGCCCTGCCTGAACTACTGTCAGGACCCCAAGAGCCTTTTCAGGCTCAGCTGCCTTTACAACAGATCTGTGGAGAGCCAGGGGGATGACCTGGCACAGACTTCCCTGCTGGAAGAAGGGCAATGTATGTCACAGTCTGGCTGCCACTATGACCAGGGTGGGCATGCCCGACCAGAGTTCAGCTGAGCACACTTTCAAGATGGCAATTCTGCTGGTAGTGTGGCCAGAGCAAGGCACAGCAGGGGCATTCAGCCTCAACACCTTTTCCTCCAGCACCTCTACTACATGGCAAACATTCTCACAGTACAATGACCAACTGCAGTGGCCCCGCTCACCACACACCCTGCTAAGTGAGCACACACAGGCAAAGCTGGAGGTGCCGGTGTCACCAGCCCTGCTGAGCTGCAGGGAGGACCCAGCTTTATTCAAGCTTGTGAGCTGGTAAGGAGGCAGTCACTCACTGTGTGCACTGCTGATGGGCTTGTCGTCCTCCTCGCTGTCCGGCCCAGAGCACCATTCATCGCCGCTGTATGGCTGCTTCCTTTCCAGCACACACCGTCGCTTGCTACGGGGAGCCACCTCACCTGCAAAGGCACGGGGCCATCAGAGGTGCTGAGGAGACCCGGCAGGGATTGGGAAGGCTGGGGTCCTGCCCAGCTGCCAGTGCTGACCCTACAGGGATGCACTGGGCAAGGAGCCTTAGACCAACATCTGCCTGGTGCTGCTTAAGAACCTGAAGCATCTGCTCCGTCTGGGCTCCTTGTCTTTGCAGCCAGATCTAGTGGGACTCCCATCTGAGAGCCAGAGTTCCAGAATGAGATGTATTTCTTACTGCCTGAAAGGAGTCTGCGAACACAGGATGTGTCCACCTGCTGTTCCAAACTGGAGAGCTTTGGGCATTAACCATAAATGTAAAGGGTCTGTGATTTAGCAATCAAAACCTGAATACAGAATGGGATGGTGTGTTCACATCCTTTGTAGGAACAAGAGACAGACTCTGCCCTTTGCTGACATCAATCAGGCAGGGGCCTTCATGCCCTCTGTAAACTCGTGTGCTCCCTCCAGTTCTCAGATGAGACTGATGCAGCTCAGAGAGGAAGTGGCTTGCCTAAAGGCACTTAGAGACTCAGGGACAGCAACCAGACACAGGATGGATAACTTCCAGTCCTGTGCTTTAACTAATATAACATTGTCTGGCCTCCTTTTTTTATATCACCTAGTGGTTTCCAGGCTATATTCACATGATCTATCAGTGCGTTAGGAACATAGGAGATTTGGGCATTTCTGATCAAGCCATTTCAATAATTTTACTGTGGAAATGTGGTCTGTAAGACAGTTCTTGGATAAAGACACAAATACTTTTGATCAGTGGTGTACAGTCACCCCTGAAACACTATGGGGAGAAAGCCTTCCTGGGGGCAGGAGATTAGTCCAGGTACATTCTACCCATTACTACCAAGGCACAGCTCTGGCCTAAACCAGCCAGGCAACAGGCTTTGGCTGTGACAGTAAATGCTTAGGGACCCAAGCCAGAACAGCAGCTCTGCGTCTGGGGTCTGGGTGTGAGTCTCAGTTGGAACCAAGGGCACCACTGGGATTTCTCCTCCTACCACCCATGAGATGCTCAAGCGTCCCTTGGAGCCATCGAGCAGAGAGCTCGGTGGAATGCAAGAGGCTACAGGGTGAGGACAGGGAAGCCAAAGGGTTTAGAAGCACTGACTCAGCCCTTTTCCAGAAGCCACGTGCTGTAACACAAGAGTCATCCATTGCTGACGAAACCACAGAACTGTTCAGACAGTGACCCTCGCAGCACCTCCCTGCTAACCATGACCGAGTCGCTGGGCAGCTGCAAGAACACCACAAAGGCAGCTCTCTGCCGACAGCAAGGAGACAGAAAACAACTCAAGTTGAAAGTCTGCACGCTGCAAAGCAGGGGCGTTTGGTGCAGTTTCAGTGAACCACACTGTTGCTTAGCTGGCCTCAACAGCCCGTGAAAATCAGTCCCAGATTCTGGGTGTAACAAATGTTTTAGGGAATGAAATGCAAAGCCAACAAATGCTCAGCCACTCTGGTCCCAAAACTGCCAATGTGACAAGCAGTGATGCAACGTCATCCAGGCAGCCAGGACAAGCCTGGACAGAAGACACAGCACAGAAACCAAAGATGCTCACAGCTGCTCCCATCCCAGGTCCTGCCAGGATGCTTGGAGCAACTGAGGGGAAGGCATGCTGAGGCAAGGTTTAGGAGAGCATTACCTTTTGATTCTGTGTCCTGTGATGGGGTGCTGGCTTCTCGCTGTTCTCCGGAGTCCACCGAGATGCTTCGTTCCCGTTTCACCTTGCCCTTCAAGGAGCTGAAGTTTGGGACAGTGTTCTGGCTGTTTTTCAGTCCAGAGTTGCCAGGGGAGATCTGAGTGGCCTTGCTGCCATGGCTGCCTGCCCCCACACCCTTCGAGCCCAGGTTACAGGTGGGTGCTTGGCTCACATTGTGGTGCTGGGCCAGGGCACCGCTGCTGCCTGCCTTGCCATGGCTGGGCAGTTTGTTGTCAGGGTGCATTGGCTTGGCTAAAGCTTCCCACAGCGCCACTGGAGGGAGCTCCCAGGCCCTTCGGTCAGAAACCTGCAAGAGAAAAGGGCAGTGAGTCACCACGGTGCCCCTCACAAGGGGCAGCTGCTGGGGGCACAGCCGAGGGTCGGGGCACAGGCACAGGCATGGACACAAGAGCCCTCATTTCCAAGGCCAGGATGAGAAATGGGTGCTCTATGCCAACCTGGCCCTTTGGCGAGCAGAAGGATCCTCAGAGCTATTTTGCAGATGTTCCCAGACAACTTTGCGACCCTGAACAGAAATGTAGTGCCCTACTGGTTTCAGGGACCCTTTCTGCTGCTAAATAAATTTCCTCTGCTCTGCAAAACACACAAGACACAACAGAGCAGACAGAAAATGGTCTTAACACAAGCTTATAAAAATAAAAATGGGATGGAGCAGGGAATGAAGGAGGTTGAGGCAGATGGGCTGCAAGGCAAGGGCAAAGCCAGGGAGTGCAGGCACTCATCAGACAAGAGGTATCCCTGCCTCTCCCAGGGGCCTGAGGGACCATTCCAGCTCCTTCTCTAAGGCCCTGGGTGGGGGAACATCCACTTTAGCGGGAACTTCCAGCCCAGCAGGATGATGCAATGTGCCACAAGCCTGCTGGGATAGCAGGATAAGGCTCTCCTGCGCCAGACCCAGACCAGCCATCTGAATAGTCCTGCAGGCTGAAGCAGAGCCTGGCAGAGAAGAGGAGGTTAGGGCAGAGCACGGAGGCTTCTGAGCTGGAGGACATGCATGCAGATAAACAATGCTGCAGCAGCCCTGCGTGCAGGATCTGGCTGCCTTGGTAGAGTCTCTGGGGCTCACACTAGGAGTATTCCCCTTGGAGATCTGCACAGGCATTAGAGATGACTGGGATGTGGCTCCACATCGTATCCTGTATGCTGGAAGGCCACTACCAACCCTTGGTTCAACACACAACCCTGGTAACTGCTCCCTAACCCAAATCCTGTCACAGCCTCTTTCACTTCTTGGGGACGAGGAGAGGAGGAGAGCAAACCACGCATTCATGGAAGCTGAGGTACTGCTCTGTGTTTGCTCACATCCGCTATATGCTTTGCATGACACCCCCACAATGCACTCAAGAACCTTTCCTGTGCACGGGCTGAGAAATTTCCCAGCACACGGGGAGGGGGGTTACTGGGCCCACGGCCGGCTCCTCCCATCTGGACCACGCAGTCCAGATGCTGCGCACAGATTTCTCCTGCCACCCAGGGACAGGAAGCACCGGCTCCAGACCAAACCACACATCTCTAAATAGCACTGCGAGAGCTCAGCGCGCCGCTCCGGGCTTGCCGAAGGCGAGCCTGGAGACACCATCAGCAAAAGCCAAGCGCTCGCTCTGCCAGGGCAAACCACCGCACCCTTGCAATGCAAGCAAAGAACCAAGCTCGCTTGGCAGAGCCGTAATCCCCAGAAGCCTGCGACCGCCACAAGGCGCAGGCTGCAGCTTGCCATCCACCGCCAGCGAGGTCTCTGCCTGCAAAAGGGTCTCCTCAGCACCTGCCTCCCTGCGAGCTGAGCCGCGGGCTGCTGGCACCTTGTGCAGACAGCGCTGGGGCACGGCCTGCCCAGGCGTTCCTCCCGAGTTATGGGATCCTTCGTGCACAGCTTGGCCTATCACCGCTTCCTAAGCAGCGAGTTGTTAGTCGCTCCCTCCTCCTCTTCCTCCGCCTTCTCCCCACGCACCTCGGCGAGGGCTCTGCTCTAGCCTGGAGGAAGATGGTGAGCCACAGCACTGATTAATTTTCACAGCACATAAGGGAGTTGCTAGCCCTTTAAGTGTCAGCCAGTCTCGCTTGCTCGCTCTTGTTCTCCAGGGACCTATTAATAGCAGCTGGAAAGATCACATCACTCTCTGGATATTTATACCCCTCATTCCACACCAGGAGAGATTTATGTCAGAGCTGCCATCCCAGTGCCTGCCCAATTGCTCTGTCAAACCGCTCGCAGGGGGAGGGGAGCCGAGTGGGGAAGGAGACACGGAGAGGGCAAGCGGGGAGGAGGAGAAGGTCCATATGGCACAGGCTGCGGCGTGAAGCACACACGCTGCCTCGCAGCCGCTGGCTGGCCAGCCCCAGGGAGCCTTCAGCCCCTCTGGAAGAGCCTGCTGCTGCCAGACAGCATTCCAGAAAGCAAGGCCTGCAGCAGCTCCCGCTACTGGTGTCCCAGAGCCCCCCCTGCCACGTGCAATCCCTGCACCACAGCCCGGAGGGGCACAAACCCACTGACACCACAGTCCTGATGGGTGGCAGGCTGGGGGATCTGGATCCACACCTCGGGCACGTCTGCATGGGCACAGTATATCGTGTTAGCAACAGATCCCGAAGTGCTTCACCGAAAAGGCGAATGCTCAGCAGCACTGCAGCACAGCCCGAGCACAGCAGGGGCAGGGAGGAAGAAGCCCCGGGCACTGCAAAGCCCACGCCTGCAGAGTCCAAAGATGCACCCCCTGTCCCTCTGGCTTTCAAATGACACCACAGGGAACACACACCTCGATGCCAAAGGACCTGGCAGCTGCCACGATGAAACCTTCAGGTGCTGCCTGCAGCGTGGATGAGCCTCACTGGCTGTGAGATCCCTCCAGAATATTACATTTTTGGGCTATCTATCTTCATCCTTCATTTTGGACCAGGCTGGTGCTCCAGGAGGAACATTCAGAATCTTTCCTGAGGCAGGATGGAAACCCACTTTGGGCTGACAGAGGGCTCAGCATTGGAAAATTGGAAAAACCCTCCTCTTCCAGTCTCCACTCAAAGGGACCACACTCTCCTCACAATTCCTAATGGGACAAATGCCAGAAGCAGCTGCCTGTGGATTCTGCTCTGCTTTTAGGAGTAGCAACAGTTGGATTCTGTTGCAGATGCATAGTGGGGATTCACCCTGGCCTCTCATCTGTCTGACTGCAGCACCACGACAGACATCTCAATTGCTCCTTCCACACACCCCTAGATTCAAACTAGATTTCAACAGGCATGCCACACATCTGGGCCACAGAAGACAATTAATTAGAAAGTAGATATACTGACACCAGGAGACAAACAATCCAAAACATCTTGAAGAGAACATGACAAAAACAAGATTGCACAGAAATCTGTCTCCCTCTGCAATTTAGCAACACACCCACTCCAGCCCAGTAGTTTTAAAGACAATAGCAAACTTAATTCCCAGTGGTTAAAGGAAGGAGCTGAGACTCTTGGCTTCTACTCCCAGCTGCCACCGATTCCACTTATGACCCTGAGCAAGATGTTCCATTTCTGGTTCCCTCAATTCCCTCACCATTACATGGGGGGACAACCCAGCCTACCTCATGCAGGCAGGGAGGCTTACAAGGCACAATAAATATCTGTTGAATGAAGGGCTACATCTAAATGCAGAGAGCGTTTGCGCCTGGTACATCTGAAAAGCCACAAGTTTAAACCAAAGACTGGGACCGTAGCAGAGAAGAAACCTTGAAACAAAACAACAAAAACTGCTTTCAGTAAGCCTCCTCCAGTAGGGTCTGGAGAGCAGGAGGAAGCTCCAGGCAGGAGGGACTGAGCTGACATAGTCACAGTCCAGGAATTGCTAGCTGATAGTTCAAGAAACCTGAAACCCCACTGCCTTCCCAGAGGACTTTCTGGTGAATCATGCTCCTGCTCCCTCCGAAGGACGATAACACGGATTCCCAACACTGCTGCAAAGAATGCAGAGCCCGAGCCTGCTGCCAGCCCTGCAGCTTCCACAGCTGGGAGCTGGCTGGCACTGCTGCCATGCTATCCCTCTTGGAAGAAAGGGTGAGAGAGGAAGCCAGGAAAACAGAGTCAAAAAGGAAGGCTCTTCACCACACCTCCCTCCTATCAGATGCTGGGAAGAGCTCTTGCGAAACCCAGATGACTACCAAGTTATGCATCCACGGCAAAGACCAGAACCCAGGCCTCCTGAGCTGTGCTGACGTGCCCAACAACCCAGTGTGCCCGGCTCACCAACACCCAGCACACAAGACGGGTCATGACAGGGTGATGCAAGACCCAGAAATTGCCCAACTCCCCTCCGCCAGCCTGTCCAGGAAGTAACAAGACCAGGTTGCCATTGCAAACACTCTCTAAGAACATCACCTGTGCTGATAACCACCCAAGCACAAGCTGCAATCCTAGGCAAGCCCAACCCAAAACCTCCCATGGACACCACCACAAACTCACGTTGAATACTTTGACTTTGGAAAAGAGGGGTCCTAAGCAAGAGTTTCTTGAAGAAAGGCATCAGGAGAGACCCCAAAGACCCAGTGCCCCCTCCTGAAGCACCCACTCACTCCAAGTCTGGATGAGATAGTGGGCACACAATCCAACACCAGTCCTCCTAGGGTTAACAGCAGAAGGGGTTGAACACCTTCAAAGAAATACCACACTATGTCAGTAAAGTCAGCGTATTTTGTGGAGGGAAAGACTACCACAAACTTTCCAGAAGCAAGACTTCTGAAGTCTGAGACCCTCAGCTCATTTCTGATTTTGAGAGAAGACCAGAATCAGAAACTTGACCTTTTCCATGCAAAAATGGTTGTTCCAAAACAATCCTTTTCGCAAGACCATTCAATAGGTTTTGAGTCTGTTCCAGTGAGAAACAAAACCCTCAAAACCAGTAGCAAAACAGCACTGCTGTCAGCCAGCCAGCTCCAGCCAAGAGCCAGAGATGGGCTTGAACAGCCAGATGAGTCTGAAACCCACCTCAGTCCAACCAGCACAGCCCCAAGATACCATGCTATTTAGTGACCAGTGACTGCTGGATCATCTCCCCAACCCCAGTACAGAACACTTGCCTGAGCATGTTCATCCCCAATACGAACAGCTTTAACCCAGGCTGCTACTGCTAAAGGCATTCTCTTTTGAGCTTTGCTTTGCCTGGCTGGACTTGGAGACATTGGAAGGCAGGGAGTTCCACTGGGCAAGGCTCTGCTGACAAGGGTCATCTGTTTTCAATATGACATGAAATTATCTCGCTCTTACACCATCAGACTGATAGCCTGGAGAAGCCCATTTTCACTTCATTTCTTGGATCCCTCCCATGCCCTTTTAAATAGTAGACAAGACAGTACCTTTGCCAGGTGTATGGGAGGGTTCTAAAAGACCTGCAGAGAGAATCTAATGTTCTGTTGAATGCTAACAGTTCACAGAGTCGTTTTGGCAGGCCCTTCTGATCTCCTGCCATTTGGAGCTATCTCAGGAACAAAGCATTTCTGTGGGGCTGCTTGGCCACAAGTCTCAAAGGTTTTTAGTGGGACAAAACCTCAGATTCACGTTCCCTTCCACCTAGGGACACACATCCCATGTAACACAGGTGGAAGCTGAGGCTCAAAGACAGTGAGGTGAATCAGGAATGCCATTTGGTTTCTGTCCAGCACCCTCCTACATTTCTGCTGTCACAGCTTCAGCCCATCAGTGTTAGAAAACCTCTTCCTAGCCCTTCCTTGTCCCCACTTCAGCAGCTTCTCCCACTCCTCCCCTCCTTACTGCAGCCCCAGCCAGAGCCTGGCTTCCTGTCCTGCACTCAGGGAGTCTCCAGGTCTAACACCAAATCTGCAGATCCTTCGAGCTTCCCAGTCCAACTGGCACGTCCCCTACAGAAACCCTGCATGTGCCAGACGTTACTCGACAGTCACATGCGGCTCTGTTGGGATGATAACAAGAAATTACTTCCTACTCTGGCCTGGGGATGGGTCAGTGAGGGACACACAGGAAGCTGCGGGTGCCCCACATGCACGGCCACCTGCACACTGAAGCTCAGCAGCCCTTGGCCAAGGAACAGCATCTCGGAGGTCAGGGAGCAAAGCCAGAAATCCCTTCCAAAGGTACTGCTGCTGCTCAGGGAGCTTCAATTTCCTCCAGGGCAGGAGCTCATCCTGCAGTATGTGAAATCTGGCCAGGAAGACGGGCTGCTGTGACAGCTGGACATCCCCACACAGCCTTTGGCTGTGCTGGGATGCACAAAGACGAGCTCATCTGTACGTGAAGGGGCAGTTTCCTGGTGAAAACCCTTCCGGCAGATACCACCACAGGCTGCAACACAAGGCCACAGCACAGACCTCCCTGGGCATTTGCTGCATGGGATAAAGAGACCTCTTCAGAGAATTCCCTCTGTGTTTGTGCACTGGAGCTACTGCGATTGGATAAGTAGTGCTAAAAAGCCTTGCTGGTGAGCTGTGCCTCACACTGCTCTCTGCTACACCAGCTCTCCTGAGCAGCAGGGCTCAGAGCTAAGACCTTGAAACCCCAAATATCCCACAAGAATCACAAGGGAGACAAGTCTTGCTGAGGGTCACATGTCAAGTAAATGGATGATGCAGCTGAGCCTATCAGGACAATCTTTCAGCTGCATCTAGGATTCAGCAACTGCTTTAGGATCATTTGGCAATAACAAAAGAAGTCCGTGAGATGGGAGCAGTGTGCAGGACTGGAACCCAGAAATACCAGAGCTTGACAAGGAGCTTTAACCCAACAGTTTCTGCTATTGTTTTTAGCAGAAAGTCTCTCTGCAGGGCTCTGTGACAGACCAGCCATGGTCAGCAGGGCCATCACAGTGGGTCATTTCCCTGCCCACTGCCTCCAAGCCAGAGACCTGAGGGTTCCTGAGCACGGCAGGGTCTATTGCTCATGGATGGTCCAGCTTCATGCCGGCTGTCCAGGAGCACCAGGAGATTTTCTGGGGTGCCACACTCGGTGCCCCACCTCTGGGCCTGAGGCCACTAGGTGTCATTGTCACCCAGGGCATGCACAGCCTTGGCCAGTGCTGAGCACGGGCCAACTTGCTGCACCTCTCACCTGGGACCCCAGGCTTCCTTGGCACCCCAGCCCTCCCACCGGGGCCTCTGCAGGGTGCAGAGGGTTGTACTGGGGAGCAGAGCCATGCACCATGTGCCTGCAGATGCTGCAGATAAAGGTAGCACAAAGGTACCTGTTGAACACTACAAGGAGGGTGAGATATCCCATACCACCTTGCAGAAAATCTCCACAAAACACCAGGTCTCCTTTGAGCAAGCTCAGGTGACTTTCCAGCATGAGGAAGGGCACAGACTTTGCAGCAGGAAACCCTTGTGGCACCTCCTACCACCTCTTGGCACCGTGTACCCCAGCATGGGACAACCAGCAGTGCAACAAACTGGTTTACCTCTGAGGAGGCTCATGGCAGAGAGATGGAGAAGAGGTGGACTCTCTCCCTCCATCCAGTCCTGGCACTAAACGCAACATACAGAGAACACACCTGCACAAAAAGAAGAGTTTGGAGCACCTGGAGGCCTGCAAACTGCCTGGGTTGCAGCACCACATCTGTGCAACTGAGCACGTACAGGTGTGTACCCCAGCACACCTGGGGGGAGGAGGCTGACAGAGAATTGTGGGCAAGAGGAGGAAGCAAGGCTGGTTGCCCCAAAACCTTGCCCCCCACACTGCCCTCTGCCAGCCCGGGCTGCAGAAGAGATGCAGAGAACTGCCCAGCACTCCTCCAGGATTATAAATACCAGGCCCTTCAGCAGCAGAGCCTGGGCTCTATATTTAAACCCCAGCTGAGGTCACTTCCTTTTCCCAGCAGCTCCCTCCAGCCCCCACCCGGTTGCCTTGTATTTGCATGCCATCATGACTAAGGCACATCGGGGTGTAAGGTCAGAGGGGAAGCAGCTTTGCAACTGCCTCGCAGGAAATTCCACCCTGGGAAACCTTTCACCTTCCCCAGTGCAGGGTGGATTGGCACGGGTAGTGGAGATCCTGCTGCTGAGCGGTGGCAGCTGCCTGCGGGCAGTGCTGGGACCCCAGGACTGGGCTAGAAAGGAAGGGAGAGACCTCAAGGAGAGGGGAACCACTGCTCCTCAAATGGCTTTACCATCAGAGTCTGGGCTAGCACTGATCTGGAGAGGGGTTTCCCCACTGTGCACCCCAAGAGAGCAGGTGCTCTGCCCCCTCACCTTCACCCCCAGAAGCCTCTTCCACACCTAAAGCTGAAATTCTCCAGCTTCTGCCACTTAAGGGGTGCAAAGAGGCACAGCCTTCCCCACAGGCCCAGCCCCAAGTCCCAGGGGCTACTCTGCCCTTACACAAACACTCCCGCAGCTCTCTGAGCTCCTCCAGAGACCCAGGTCCCCAGCCACCCAAAGGGAAACAGGCAGAAAGAGACAGAAATCACCCCATTTCACTAACTGCAGCCCTCTGGGGGAGGCAACAACCAGCAGATGTACACCCACAGATGGGGAGGAGAACCCACAGGCAGCCTGTCCTGGGGCTGCCCCCAGAGAGCCCTTCTTGCCCACCTTGTGGCCAGAGCCCAGGTGCTCAGGCTCAGCCAGATCAAGCTCTGCAGCAGCACTGTTTGCACGAGGGCCATCAAATGCCCCCAACTCAGCCTTTGGTCCTCCTCAGTCAACACCAGTCATGCCTTTACTTAAGAAATGGAGTATATTGAAAAGTTATTGCATCAACAAAGACCAGGACACAAAGGACGGGAGAAGGGTGCAAAGGCTACTGAGTGGGAGAAGAGGAGATAATAGCTCTCTGGGAAGCAGGGTAGCTGTTTAGGCTATGATATAAACACATTGGTGCCAGGATTGGGAACTGATTGGTGACTTTCACAAGATATCTATTAAGTTTTGAAGTCCTTGGCTGTCTGGACTACCGAGCCATTCTCCAGTCTCTGAGCTGGCATGAGACACACTGGGGTCGATATCCCTGAACAGCAAGATCAAGAAAGTTTCCCGTACAGAGTCTTGTCATGCTAGTCAAATGCCTTTCCCTCATCCCACGGATTCTGGAGAGGAAGTCTGTGACAGAGCAGGGGTGCTGAGGGAGCCCTATAACCTCTGGAATCAGCTGACAGGGAAGCACACACAGCAGAAAGCCGTGGGGAAGCATCACTGCTATCAAAAGACAGGCAGTGCAGAGCTGGCAAGCAGAGCAGGACACGAGTGTCCAGCTCCTCTGGCCAGCGACAGGGTACTTGCTGTCCTCTCCTGCACATGGACACTGCGCCCTGGCTCGGAGCCTGCACCCACAGGGAGGCATGTCTGTGCCCTCCAAGGCTGTGTCTCCACAACAACAGGAACAAGAAGCCACAGCAGACCCCGAGCAGCAGCACGCTGGCCTGAGATCACATTACAGGACAGGAAGGAAGAAGGCACTTTGATCAGCCTGGAATTGCTTTAAACAGCTTCCCCACCGATACCTCAGCCACTGGAATTAGCCCCCCAACACCCCAAAGGTCCCATTCCTAAAGACATGTCCTGCTCTGGCATGTGCATCGGGGCCAGGGCAACCCAGCCACTGGCAGCCATGCCAGAGCCGAACAAGGGCTGCTCCCAAGGCAAGGTCACGGCAGAGAACAGCCTGGAAGAAGGCACAGAGCCTCCCTATGCCTTGTCAGAGGAAATCAAGGCTCAGCAGGGCCCTGCCTCTCCTGTGTATGTCTTCACCACTGGTGCGTGCTAGCTGTCCTCGGAACAGCAGCAAGCGGCGGGTCTGGAGGCAGCTGGCAGAGACAGGCTGGTGCTGCCCTACAGCTCCCCTCCTCGTACTCAGGGGCAGTGGGAGCTCCTCCACCTGCCCCAAAGATCTGAGACTAGCGCAGCTGGTTAGAGCAGGGTGCTAATAACACCAAGGCGGTGGGTTTGATCCCTGTAGTATGGGCCATTCACTGAAGGGCTGGACTGGATGATCCCTGTGGGTCCCTTCCAACTCCACACATTCCGTGATTCTCTGATGAGCTGCCCTGCAGCCTGCTCCTGGCAGGCAGAGGGTTAACGATGCCCAGGGAGCCGCAGGCAGCCTCCTCCTTGCCCTCTCAGGAACAATGGGGCCATTGTGGGAGGCCAGGCAAGTGTGGGCAGATCCCAGGACTGGCAGTGACCCAACTGGGTTCCTAGTTACTGCCAGGCTCTCCCTCTGCCTCCTCAGGTAGGAGGAGAGCGGTGGCTGCTGGCCTTTCCTGTGGGCCCTGGAAGAACATGGGACCAGCCACAGGAACACGGTGCCAGCGTGCCCGGTGGCCCTGCCGAGCAACCGCGCTCCCACCAATTTGTCTGGGTACAAAATGCAGTCAGACAGCCACCGGCACTAAGCTGCCAGCTGACACCAGCATGCAGCAGAGCAGACTGTGAGCCGGCTGCTGAGCGCTGCCAGCACCGCCAGCACCGCACCTGGGTCTCCAGCAGCATCAGCTGTGCTTCTGGGATGTGCTGGGTGAGGGTGGGGGGGTCTGCAGCAGCAGGAACCACGTTCTTCTCACCCCAAAGTCACATTTCGATGGTGGGTGCAAGTGTTGACCTGTGACCAGGAGCTTCTGGGAAACCCGAGAACTCCTCCACGTGACACACGGGCGAGCAGTGAGAACACAACTGAGTGTAGGGGGGACAACAGTGACTGTCTTCCAAGCCTCCACAGTCTGAAAGTGGGGTGAATAAGCAAGGGAGCAAGCAGCTCCAACATACTCCCACTCTCTACAGATTCACATCTCCCAGGCCCAGCACATCAAACGTAAAAACTTGGGGATGCTCTGAATTCACACCCTCAAGGCACAGAGCTGATCCACAGTGAAGTGGCAGCACCACTGGGAAGTCCCAGGCAGAGGCAAGGCCAGCACTCTGTCATGCTCCCAGACTTTCCAGCAGAGCCTCGTGCCCCCTTGGGCATGGGACCAGGGTACACAACAACAAACTCAGCGCACTGAGGCACACACCGAGCATCTGAGTGAAACCCTTGGCCAGGAACCTGACCCTGGCCAAATAGCCCGATTTACGAGCCGCCTCCAACATCAGACGCAGCTCCGGGTGGTCCACAGGTGCATAGCAGTGCAAAGACAAGTGGGAAACAGCTCTGTACTGCTCACCACTGCCTCTGTGGGACCCCCATGCTGGGCACAAGCTGGCAGGCAGAGTGCAGCCCCAAACATCTGGATTAGAGAGGAAAGGTGCAGCCCAGGTGCACACTGCGTGTGCCACTCTGCACAACCACTGCAGCTCAAACACCACGGGATCCGCTGCCTGTCTGGGAGGGAGATGCGTCCTTCTCCACTTGATGCTGCAGCTGCTTCCCTCCTCTCACAACTAGACTCAATATTCCCGTTTTCAGGAGCACAAACACAGGCCAGCACAGTCCCCTGATCTGGCAGCATCAACTCTGCCAGCAGTACCCATCTCCATTTGCTTTTTATCCAGTCTCCCAGTGCCCCACACTAGCTCAGGAGAGTCACTGCTCCCTAATTTTGCCAGACCTGGGCTGACAAGCATCTTAAGCAGACTCACAGAGTTCCCCAGGTTTGCACCCCAGTTCATGCTTTCAGAGCTGGTGCCTTCTCCCTGAAACTCTGATAAGTACTGTCAGTTCTTTACATGTCCCACCCGAGGGCATCGCTTTCTTCCTTGCCCCCAGATCACTCTCTCCTGTTGCTGGTGCTCAGCTCCATGAAGGCTGCTTCAAGACGTGCCAGCCAATTTAAATACAACACCCTTTTCAGACCCCAAGTAGGAGACTGGCTGCTCTTGAAGAAAGGACTGCAAATAGAGCTGTCACCACAAACCTTCCGTGCTCCCCACTTTGCAGCCAGCTCTGCTCAACAAAGCAGCACAACCCACAGATGGATTTTGCTCTTCCCTAAATGCTCAAGCATGAGGGCCCAAGATGAGGGCAGGTAAAAGCATCTGACGGATCTGACAGGGCAGGGTTTAACCTGCATCTCTTTACAGGACGGCGTGCCTGAAAGAAAACACAGGATCTCCTTCCAACAAGGAAAAGGAAGAATCTGGGTAACCTCTGGCTAAAAGAGAAAGGGAAAAAAAATAAAAGAAAAAAGAAAAAAAAGAAAAAATGAGGGCAAGAGGGACAAAACAATCTTTGTCCTCATTTTGTTGGTCACGTAAGCACAGGGCAGCCACAGTACCCACTGCCCCAGCTCGGACAGCAAATAATAACCAGCCCAGTTTCATCGAGGCTTATAGAAACCAGGCTCCATGGTCTAGGGAAAGCTGCATCCCTGCGCTCTAGAGAGAGAGGTGAGTACAAACAGGATTTCCAGACCACGCTGATAATTGGCTCACAGAAACCAGATAGGACAGCACACCCTCAGAGGTCACCGCTCGGCTCCACCACGTTTGCTCCAGACGCTGTCCCTTTAAACATGGCTCCAGAGACCACACAAGGGTTAAATCTGCCTATAAATATCTGTTCTCAGCAGGGCTGCTGCTCTGAACCCTCCAGCCATCTGTTCTAGCTTTCCCCCATCTAAGACTCTAACATCTGAAACACGCTCACAATTCTTAGGAGCGCTCCCAAAAATAGCCTGGTGCCGCGGCTGTGTCTGCGAGCGCGTGTACGCCTCGTATGCCCGGAGCCGTGCGGATACGAACACGCCTGCCTGTGTGACAGCGAGCAGGCCCACACCAGCATGGGGTCTGTTTGCATCCGTGTTGCTGTGGGTGTGCCTGTTTAACCGCAGATCCATGGGAATCTGCACGAGCGTGTTCACGCCGGTACCAACCTGCCTCCGTCCGCGTGTACGCGTCTGTACCGGAGCGTGGGCGTCAGAAGGGGTGATGTGATGGCACTCCTGCCGTGCCCTCGTCCCCACCGTGGGATGGCAGTGCTGCAGGACACAGCCAGGCACCTTCTCGCCTCCTGCAGCCCAGCCCTGCTTGGCTTCAGCATGAATCAGGGAAGTCCTGTCCTGGGAAGTCCCGTCGTCCCCAGGCCATGGAACTACAGTGCAGACAGGGAGCCTACCCTACAGCACGGCAGGGAAGGGAGGTTCTCTCCTTCAACCCTTGGCTCAGCAAATTTAGCAGTCCCACCTCCAGGCACCAGAACCTCGCTGTGAAAGCAAGTAAAGCCTGATCTGCACAAGGCCCAGGACACACCACCCTGCTCACATCCAGCTGGGGCTTGCAGGATTTCCTCAAACACTCCACGGAGAGAGCCAGAGCAAGGTTGCAGACACAACAGCTTTGGAGCAGAGTGGGCTCTGAGTCTCTAATATCAAAGACATCAATCAGTGGGTTCACCCTTCTGACTGCCAACCCCGTTAGCCTCACTCCACATAGGCCAATCCGAGAGACAACCATCATCTTCATGGTCAAATACGAAATGAGCTATTGGCTCCCAAATCTGGGCATATTGTCCAGGAGCAGTCCATCCTCCTGAGCATCCTCAGGACACAGTGCTGTCCACCTGCTCTGTGCCAAACACAGCTCATACTCACACACCTGTTATTCATTGGGGACCATCACAAAGCAGCTCAGCCCTGGCTGCTGGCCGTGCTGACACGACATCACAGGGTGATGTGCACGCATGGCCCCAGGGAGGGAACAAGCAGTGTCCATCCTCCACATAGTGACAACAGCCCGAGGATCAGAGAGCAGCTAGGTTTTCATCTCTAACTACTTCCACAAGAATGATTTTCCCTTCCAGACCAAGCAAAACTACAGACAAAGCCTCAAACACAGAAGTGCCCGGCTGTACAGGATGGGGCTGTCCTGAGGTGCTCCATTTCTGCCAGTCCCACGGGGACAGTGCTAAGCCTCCTCATCCAGCACACACACACAGAGCCCACTGGTGGGAAACACCGTGGGAGGCTCTCTCCAGACTGTTCCTGCAGGTGTGGGCCAGTGGAAGGGGCTGAGTCCACCATCCTGGACTGCTGCACTACTGAAGTGTCATCTGCCTTTTTCCGCAGTGCATTCAAAAGGGAACCTGATAGGCAGGAAGGGCAGAGGGCACAAAGTATATACCACCAGTTTTGCTCGTGGTTTGCCAAGCTGCCCAGTGCCTTTCACCCCTGTGATGTACTGCAAATAGCCAGCTAGCTCCAAGAACTATAAGTAAGACTTTCAACAGAGTCTAAAATGCAGGTACTCCAACTCGGGTGACAATGGAAATGGAGAAGAGCTTGAAATTCCAGCTCTTCATTTCAGGCTTTGGCAGGGAGATGTCCTGGGAAACAGCCTCAGCAGACTGAGTCAACACAGCTATACTCTATTTCTGACAGAGGAAAAAAACCCCATTGATCCAAGTATTGATTTGCTGCAGGAGTTTGTGTTTGTTTAGAAGTTTGCCCATGGGTCAGACCTTGTTACAAGCATCTTTCCTGATGATGAGGTTAGAAACAGACTGTGCCAAACTCCAGTCACCTGCCTGGGGAGCAGAATGTAAGAGGTGTGGAAGTTAAGTAGTCCCTCAGGGATGCTTCCCTCCTCCACTCCCCCAGCTTTAAAAACCATGTTGTTGGGTGGAGGAACACCACAAACAGCTGTAAGGCAGCACCTGCATTTTGAGGAGTGCAACACAGCTAGGCTGTAAACAGGGGGCTGAAGGCCAGGCAGTTCATCAGAGGTTTCAGATCATGAGGTGGAAAGGATTTAAACAGCAGATCCATTTCAGGATTATTATTTCTGTCAGAAAGAGCAATGGGATTTCAAGATCCCCACAGGTTTGCAATCCAGGACAAAATGGAACTGACAAGTCTTGTTTCCTTCTCACCAGCATAACCAAAAGCAAACAGGTTAAGTACCAGGATCAAGTAAGCATCCTTAACATAGACAATTTCCAAGAGCACTGCACACAAAAAGTAGCAGCTCAGGCCCCCAGTGCACGCCACATTTGGTGGAAAGCAGTGGTATTCACTTCAGAACCTGGCCATGGGTGCCAGCAAACCACAGGCCACTGTGTTCCCTTCCAAACCATTCTTACTCTGCTCTGTCCTGGACATTTGCTGAGTGAATGACCACAAATAAATTTAAGGGAAAAGGGTGGCTGCTCTATCACTCACCAGAGAGACACTCAGGTATTTCTACAGAGCTCTCCTCTTCCCACACCTCCTCAACCCTATGGGCATAAGCTCTTAAGAGATGGGGAAGAGAAGAGAAGTGATGACAGGCTGAGGATTAGGCACAAATGGATGCAGGAGACGCATCCCCAGCATCCAACTGACCTCAAAGCTCCCCTTACTGCCCGATGTGCAGTCCATTACCCTCTGCTCATTTCCAGCCCCAGAAACTCTGCCAACAAACACCAGATCCCAGCAGCACTTCTCACTTTTCCTCACCTGTTCTGTCCTGCTGCCGCAGTTCCTGTGTGACCCACAGATACCTGTGCACTGCAGCACTTCGATGGCTGCCTCCAGCTCTGCAGTACAGCCAGGGCCACCAGAGAAGAGATGGGGGCAAACCTGTGTGTGCACAGACATACCTCTAGCAGAGTAACATAGCTATCGTTCCCCTCACACCTACATTCCCCTTGTGACATGCAGCAAAGAGGCTCAGCCTTACCAGGAGTTCATGGTACCTTTCCCCATTGTGTTCTCAAGCCTCTTTGTGGACCTTTCAGTTCCCGTCATTTCAACAGAGCAAAATATTGTGGAGGGCTTACTTTGCCTTTCAACATTTCTTAGCCCATCGCATCCTTTCCTGCTAAAATAAAACCCAGTAAATCAGTTTCTCCCCTTCCCTGCTTTTGAAGCCTTGGAAGCATGTCCCCCAATTGAGTGGTGATATATGACAGAGGAAGCAGCAAACTAGTTCAGACCAGTGTGGTATCCTCAGCTCCCTGCGTGGCTCACAGCAGGCAGCCTCATGCGGCCCCCCTTGCTGAAGCACACAGAAGCCAGAGTCAGGCTGGAGCATTTGCTGCAATGTATGCATTTGAAATAACAAAAATCAACATACAAATTAAGGAAATCTGTCTCTGAAGCCAACCGGCCAATTTGCATCTGAAAACTCCTCTTGCCAGAGGAGCCTCCTTTGTTTACAGCTCAGTAAGTTTTATTCCTGTGAGGTGCCACAGCTCTGGTGCCCAGTGACCAGCTGGGACACAGTGAGATCCCACGACCTGTCGTGACCTATCACACAGTTCAGACTGGGACACAGGCTTGCCACAAGCAAGGAGGAGAGCGGGCAGTTCTTGGATCACACCTGCCTCACCCCCTGCACCATCTCCCCTCCACCCTGGGAATGGGTCACAAGGCTGCACACAGATGGGGCTACACAATTGGGATGCATAGGGAGAAAACATGTTGATGGCCAAACCACAGGCCATGGGGCAGAAAACCACCCCTTGTGGTCCTGTTCTAAGGACACAGGGGTCATGAGCAACCCAACAGTGCGAGGTACCTGAAACCTGGCCAGCTGCCCATGCAGACTGCCAGCAGAGCAGCCTAACACGCCTGCTCCCATCTTCTCGTTGTTGGGTCCCATCTTCTCAGTGGAAGAGACAACTTCAGGGAGCATTTCAACCAGACACACCCGTGCCACGGCATCCAGGAGCACTGGTAAACAGTGAGGAACCTCTCCTCTCTTCTTGCTCCCTGAAAGCCAGCCCATTGCCAGCACAGCTCCTGGATGTCAGTGGCCAAAGAAGACTCGGTTCTCAGCTCCCATCCCTCCAGGCCTGGGAAAGACATTTCACTTCTTGTTCCCTCTATCTAATTGCCTATAGGAGAGCAGATGCTGCCATCAGCCTGCAAAGGCCTGGGCACAGCAGGCACCTCTCCCTCCTCCCAGGCAGCATCACTGTGGGCAGAAGCAAGAAGGCAATGCCAGGCTGTCCTCCTGCACCTTCTCCCCCTAGATAGATTCTGAAAATAAAAACCAGCTTCCACTTGTCCCGGCCCCAAGAGAAAAGGAGGCAGAAAGAGGTTTGTTGTCAATACATGAAACTGTCGCTAAGTGAAAGAGAAAAAAAATCTGGGGGGAAGGGGGGGAATGAGGGAGGGGACAAAACCACATTTTTACTTCTGGTGGCCAGCCAGCTGACTGACTCAGCCAGTTTGGTCGCCTGCCATATAGATTTAAAAACAAAACCAAGCCTCGGAGAGGGGAGAGAAGGGGATTCAGATGAATGTGCTTTTTTCTTGCGTGTCGAGTAAATCCTAGACCGGACCAAGATGTGTTTAGGAAAATGGCTTCCCTGCCTCACTGAGCCCAGAGCAAGGCACAGCACAAGGTCTGCCAGCGCCAGTGCACTGTGAGACACCCCCAAGGCTCCTGGCAAACCACTGGGTCTGAAAAAGAAGCGCAGTGAAAGCCTAAAGGTCCAGGGCTGCCCCCAGAGCTGGTTTCCTCCAGCCACCTCAAGGGCTGGAGACAGCGACCTGGGTGGCCAGGCAGGTGCCACGTGTCTGCTGGGTGGCACGGCCGAGAGGAGGCTGACCTGCTGTGTCTGAGGTGTCCTAAATCTGCTGGGAAGAGAGCTGTGGGGTGGGGTGGGCTGCCTGTTCTGCAGGGCTCTGGGCTAGGGCTGCGTGCTGCGGGCAGCTCCCCACCTTCGCCGGAGGAATGTGCACAGGAGGTGGGAGGAGCAGGGAAGAGGTTGTTTTGAAATACCAGCTCCCGTTTTATTTATCTGGATCCCACGGCGCCCATGGCACGGTAGCCACTTGTGACGAGTGCTCTCTGTTCCCAAAGCGCTGTACAAACACGAACACGCGCTCCCCACGCCCTTTGCAGCAACGCAACACCCTGGCATGCTCAGCATGGCACCAGACGGGCAGCGCTCGCTGCCCCACGCCGGCTTGGCGCTTCCACACAACTGGATGGTCATGAAATCGTATGTGAATAAGCAGTGCTTGGCACCTTCCAGCTGCAGCAGGCATTACAAACACTAGCTGGTGAAGGAAGCCTCGTGAGCCTCCCACGCAGAGATCTCCCATAGAAACTGGCCAGCCTCCCTGGCGATTAATCCCTCGCTCGCTGCAGGGAGCACAGACAGAATAAGTTACCTAAGGAGCTGGTGACAGGTAAGCACAAACCCTGCTCTTATTCCCGTTTCAAGACAGCACAACCAAGACACAGAAAAACCAAGGCGCTGCCGAAAGATGCCCCCAACCATCAGCAAGGCTGAGAAGAAAACCTTTGCCCTTCGGTTCCCAGTCCCCAGCATGGACACTAAGACAATAGTGAAACGTGTTCTGTCAGTGAAACGTGGTCTGGCCCCCCATTAGACCTGCAGGGGCTCAGAATGGGGGTGCAGATGTGCACCCCAACAGCTGGGGGAGCAGGTGCAGGGGACTCCCAGGGATTGCTGCAGCAGGACACCAGCACTGGCTCACGCAGGGAGCAGGCAGACAGACGCAAGGACAGCTGCCAAGGCAGACGGGACCCGCCGCTGCAGGGCGAGGGGCACTGCTCACGGACCACTGGCTGGGGCTCTCCCCAGCCTTCAGGTCGAGGCAAACAGGCCAGCCTTGCCTTCAGAGGTGTTTCTGACTTGAGCAGGAGGAGCATGATGTAGGGCTGGGGGCAGGGGAGGGGAGCGACAGGCAGAGGTTTGCAGTGAGCTAAAAGGGGAGATTTAATAACTGTCGGAAAAAATGGCTGCTTTATTGCAGGCAGCTTGTAAACCCTGGAGCCTGAAGGTCTGGGAGTAATTTCTCCCTCCCACGTGCTGGGCTCAGTTTGTACTGGGGGTCAGAGGCCAGTGCTTTTCCAAAGCATTCTGGGACAGATGCCAACTGGAGCAGGCTGCTCCACACTGCTCCTGCAGCAGGGCCCAGAGCTGGAGCCACTGTTAACCCTTCACGGGGTGATTCCTCCCTCCCCGCTCTCCTGGCTCCATCCCTCCGCTGTGGGGAATGAGGCTGCTGCAGGGCCACCAGGGCCACCCCGCACCGGGCTGGGCTGGGGAGGCTGGTGGCCAGCTGGCGTTCTGGTGTCACCCAGGGCCTGTGCTCAGCCTGCTCCTGACTCACCAGTGGCCGAGTCCTGCTGGCGGGATGCTCCAGGAGCTGTTCTCCTAGCAGAGGAAAACAAGAGCCCAGCAGAGCGAGAGCCGAGCGCCTGGGGTAAAGTCCTGCACCAGCCCTAGGCGTGGAGGGAATGGCAGCTCACAGGAACATGCCCAGCACCACCACAGGAGGGGGAAGAGCCACGTACCACTCTGCTTGAGCCCAGCAGCAGTCCCTGCAGCCCACACACCTGCCTCTGCCATGCCACTTGCCTTCGAGAAGCCTGTGGGTGCCACGGCACAACCAGGGGCACTAAGCGGGGCACCTGCAGGAGATAACAATCCCATGGACAGGGTCCTGCCAGACTCCTGGCACCCCTTCTCTTCTCAAGGGAAGTCTGTCCTCCTCAGCAATCTCCTGGGCTCTGGTGCTCCCTCTGCCTCCACTAATCAGTGCTTTCCTCTCATGCCCTGCTGCCTTTCCCTGCTCTCCCCCACTGATCTCCCGGGGCAGGCAACAACTGGCCTCCACATGGCACCTTCTGCTTCTCCTCAGCGTCGGGTAAACTCCAGAACCTACCAGTCTTGCCTCCAGCTGCTGGTGACACTCCTATTCCCTGGTGGGGGCTTTAAAGGCTGCCTGCCAGGGCTCCCTTATCTCCTCGGCCGTCTCCCCCGGGACAGGGTCCGGCTGGCTGGGCAGACACGGCTTTGCTGTTTCCCCCCTGCGATGCAGCAGCTCTGGATCACCTGTGCAGGCAAGAGCATGGCTTCCTGCAGCACTTCAGCTTCCCTTCCCAGGGACGTGTGCGAGTGTTTCTGGCCTGCAGCCCAGCCCCTCTGCCCCCACCCCACCGAGTATCTGCCAGCACACAAAGAGGAAGGGAGCTCGGTTGTGTTTCTCAGCAGCTTCTCTCATCTCCCTCTCAGACGCATGCCCCATCTTTCCCTCGCTTCATCTCCTTCGTGCTCAGCGCCCGCACCAGCGCGGAGGAGGGGCCCGTGGCTACTGCCCAGGCACACAGGAGCCCCGAGCACTGAACTGGGGTCTGGCTGCTGGATCTGCCCCAGGCTCGTCCCCTCTGTGCAGCAGCACTGGTCCCAGTTGCTGATGGATGCCACCACAGAGCCTCAGCCCTGCTCCCCATGCAGCCCCCTCCAGCCTCATCCCTCACAGGCACTCAGATGATTCTGCCAACTCCTCCAGTGCCACTCACATGGCATTCACACAGCTCTCCCACTACCACTCCTTCCAACGCCAGGTGCGCGCATGGACCACAGCCTTGCTAACCAGAGAGGGGGCCAGAACCTCCTGTCAGCCGGGTGCCTGCCAAGCAACACTCCTCCACATAACACTGTGCTTCCTCCGAGCTGGCAGGGGGGATCTGGCTGTGCCTCTGCGCCCCTCCACAGCAAAGATGGTCACAGCGAAGATGATCCCTCTCCCTTCAAACGCAGACTTGTGCCTTCTTGTCTAAATCCCTTTGAATCATGCTCGCATCTTTCTGATCCAGGTACAAAACAGTAAATTTCCCCACTGGCTTCATTTATCCCATCTTTCCAAGCTCCTGTTTTCATGTCCCACCTGCAATCCCTCCAGCTCCTTCTTCCAAACCTGCCTTTACAGTCAGAGCTGCTGAATCCTCTTTCATCCTCTACCATCTTTTCTGACTAATCCACATACCTCAGCCCTCCTTCTGGGCATTCCCTGAGATCACAGCCCAGCACTGCCTTCATGCTCCCAGCTACTGCTTCACTGGTTTCAGGAGAAAGGAGTTTGCTACGCCCTCCATGTCTTCTTCATTAAATCCTTCCACTCCATCCCTCCCAGCTCCTCTACTCTCTGGAGAAGTCCCCAGGCTAGAAGCACACGAGATGAAGACACGGCATCTTGGTGACTGTCGCTTGGGGGACTGGCTGGGCTTGGGGTAAAGATCTCTCGAGGCTACCGCCACGCTTTCTGGTGCCAAACAGACATTGGAGATATACCCACAGATGGGAACTTGGTGCAGCAAAGCTGAGAGGTTGAAGCCACAGAAATGCCACTTTGCAGGGTACTTCCCAATGCCAAGGCAGCAGGACTATCGAGCCTGGGGGTCACTCCCAGGAGCCAGAAACCCACAGCCCAGCTGCCCTCTGCATCCAAGGAGCACATCACCTCATGGCTCGGCCAGAGCAGAAAGAAACAAACCTCCCTTCTCCCGGAAAGGGCCACATGAATAGCAGCACTAGTGAACTTTGCCGCCCTGAGCTGCACACGACATACCCAAGGCACACACTGGACCAAAGCAACCAGCTCTGGCACCAGGGCTGCAGTTCACAGCCGACCTTGCCGCATCTGCTCCAGTCAAATGGCTCCAAGCTTTTTGCCCCAGACTCCACGTCTGCCTCAGGCCCCAGGCACTGGCTGGAGCCCTGCCAAGGAGAGGGCTGCCTGTTTGAATCACGAGCCAGAACCCGGTAAGCATCACCTTTAATAAGCCTTTCTCCTCCATCAGGCACCCTGATTTTTTTCAGCTACAGCTTTGTGAGGCTGCTTGGAGCCGAGCCAGCGCTGGGGAAACCACCATTTCAAGGTCCTGCGAAGGTGCCTGTAAGAGCAGAAGGGAGCTTTGGTCTGGCATGCGGGGGGTGATGCAAAGAGCAGGCTGTTCGCTGGGAAGCTGCTGCTGCTTGCCAGGAGGCGGTGGGGGAGGAGGCAGCAGATGTCCGCAGACAGCATTTGCTGAGAGCCTGCAGCTCTCCAGCCCAGCAAAGGGAGGAAGGCAGCGGCTGGTGCCACTGCTGCTGCACTGTAATGGAACAGGGCAAACACCACAGAGCCCGCCGACAAAGCTGATGCTGCCTTTCCCTCCTGTGATGGGAAGTGGGAGTCTCGGGACCCCAGCTGAGGGTTGGAGAAAGACCTCAGGAGGAATGCTGAGACCTCAAATGGAGGAGGAAAAATCGCTGCCATGAAAACTGCAAGACCCTTCTTCCCCCCGAAGCAGGGGTGGCTGAAAACCCCATTGCCAGGGCTGAGCCTGGCTGTGCCACAGCCCACAGGCTGCCTTTGCTCCTGGTATAGGCAACAGCCAGGCACTCCCAGGCAGAGCCCAGGGAAATGCCTGAGGATGGATGCACAGCAGAAAGGGGGGGAGAGACCAGGAGCTCTGGCTGCGCCTCCCCCTTTGGGCACTGGAGCCAAAAGGGGACACCCATTTTGCCCCCTCCTCTTTGCAAACAGAGGACACAGAGCAAGACCAGTGAGCCCGATCCCAGCCACGCTGCTTTTGGTGTGAGTTGCCAGTGGGGCTCCAAGGCAGCCCACGTGGTTCTGGTTTCCTGCCTCTGGGCAGGGGAGCTTGGCTTCCTCCCCACCCCACAGCAGTGAGGCCGACCAGGGGAGCTCTGCAACCACCCTTCTCCCCTGGGTTTTGTCCTGCACCTGGGTTGTGGTGAGCCAAGCAGTGTTTGTTGACAAGTCACAAGCAGCACCTTAGCAAACTGGTCCCTCGGCACCAGGACACCCGAGAGCAGAGAGCATCCTGACCATTGCCAGTGATTACAAGACCTCCTGTCACTGCACAGACTATTCAAAGGGACCTGAAGACTCACAAAAATCGGTGCTTGACTGTTCCGGATTGAGAGGAACTGACTTCAGCCAGAGGGGTCTTCGGCTCATTAAATGATACCATCCACAGGCTTGTTCAGATCAAATCAAGCATTCCTGGGCTCATCCTACAGCATACTGAGATGCAGTCTGGCACTTGGGGTCCACTTGAGTCCTCTTAAAATAAAAATTAATTGATATGCAAATCGGACAAGTCATTAGATTAGTCTACTGGCCCAGAGCAATGCACAGATTCCTCACTGTTTCATGCTACAATCCCAACTTCCCTACACCTTTCCTCCTCCCTGAGCCCAGGGTCAGCCACTAGCAATGAGAGGGAGGACCCCATGGACACACACCTTGCCTGCAACAGAGAGCCTGGATGGCACATGTTCTTCTAGAGCCAGGCGCCAGCTCTGCCTCGTCCCCTCCCTGATCATCACCACGGTGTGGCAGGAACACTGCTGGGCTCCCACCTCAAGCTGAGCCACTTGCCCATGATCTGAGTCAGAGTCCGAGCACATCAACATCTGTGCCCGGTGAGGAGATGAGGGGGCAGCAAGAGAAGTAAGAGCCTGGCTTCTTGGAGTGTTTGCTGTTGGGATTCTTCTATCAGTTTCCAAGAGAGGTCAATTCTTTGCGTACCCCTGGCAGCTTTTCCAAGAACACCGCAAACAGCCATGACAGCCCCAGCCACTGCACCACGCACGGCCAGGACCAGCCACAGATCAAACAGTGAGACAGCAGCCACCCAACATGCTCAGCACCAGGTCTTGGAGGAAAGGCAGTGCCAAAACAGGGCATTACTCTTGGATGTGCTCATGTATCCTCTCTTGCCTTCCAACTAACCAACCACCAGTTACAGCAACCCTCTTCTGCAGCCTTGTTTCAACCCAAAGCTGGGCAAAGCAATTAACCTCTCCATCTGGTTGCACAGAGATGAATACAAGTCTCGGCATAACCCTGACAGGGATCAGCAGCCCTGAGTGATGCCAACATCAGCCCTTTCCACTGAAAGAGCTCAGAGCACGGCACTGCCAGCATCAGCCTGAGAACTAGGAAATCCCAGGCTGGCTGGTTTGCTTCACTGGTGTTAAACCAGGACTGTGGACCTCCAAGGGCCTCTAGGCTGATGCTGGGAGTTCTGGGGAAAGGACTTATTAACAGCAGCCTATTATTGCAACAGCATCAGAAAAATGCCCGGAGTCCTTAAACTCTGATCGAAAAAAAAAAGAAAAAGGGAAGACTACACCCTACTAATACAAGGAATACATTTTAATTAGACTATGACTTTGTGAAATTACTTTTGATTAAAAAGCATAATAAACTCAATGATAAACATTTGCCACCAGTAGCTGAGTCTCTGAATAGTTTGAAACCACAAGGTGGGGTAGGGAGCCGTTCTTACAGGTAAGGTCCTGACCACACAAACAAGTGGAAAAATCACTCTTCTTGCTAAAATAACACATCAGGACTAAAATTACATTTTTATCAAAATATTTGGAAATGGCCGGACATTTCTTTGCTGAAGTTTTGCTTTAGGCAAAGTAACTCTTTTTTATCAACAGAATGTTTACAACTTCAACTCATGAAACTGACTTTCAAAGAGCAAAACCAGGTTTGGGTTTTGGAGGGGCTTTTGTTTGCTTTGTTGTTTGGTGTTGTTCTTTTTTTGAAACAGGCTCCAAAGCATGGATTCTAACACTGAATACTCTGACTTTTTTTAAAGAGAATGAAGAGCAAAACTCACATTGAATTCTCCAGTGGAGGTGGGCAGCCTAAGCACATCATTACTGAGCCTCTGACTTGTGGAAATGTTTTGAAAGGAAAGGTGCACTGAAGCACAGCCAAGCCCCTGTACTTATCTGTGTTTTCTTTGGGTTTGTACTGTTCTGATGGCAAGGAGGACAAACAGGGCTTGGTCTTTTGCACTGTCAGGTTCACATGAAACAGGGGTCTCCACTGAAAATTAGGAAACTAATTAAAGAGTACAAAAAACATCCACTTGAGCCATTCTAAACTAGATATATGCTGGTGGCATCACAGAAATAAGTAACAATAAGGTATATAACTACCTTTTCAATAGTCATCCCAGCAGGCCCCCATATGTTTTGAGCTCTGAGAACGAGCTGGGATGGAGAAGATCATTGCTGCAAGAAGTCAACAGGAGAGCCACTGTCATTAATTCCCAGCAGCAGAGTGAAGGTTCTTGGTCTCCCCTGTCAAATGCAACCTCAGCTTCTGCGCATGAGCCCCGAGAAAGGAGACATAGCACTCATTTTCCAGGTGGAGGAGGGGACACAGCCCTAGGGTGGCGCTTTCTCTCCTGCCCAACACAGCAGAAAGCCGGGGGTGGGTGGAGTGATGAAGAAAGGGAGAGCAGGGCACGATTCTGGTGCCCACATCCCACTCTCAGTGCTGCCAGGCCTGCGCAGGCTGCCAAATCAAATAGCTATCCAGAGCCGCGCTCCTGACAAGTGTAACAGGCAAAGCCCTCAAAGCAGGACCAGCGTGGGGCTCCCTCCACTCAGAGCCATCGCTGCCCATGTGTGATGCTCATCCACCACGACCTGCAGCAGCTGATGCCTATGGATTGCACAGAAACCTCCATCCCTCCTGCTGGAGAAGTCCCACAACTCCCCAGGCTGCTGTGTTTTTACTGGCTCCAACCAAGACCCCCGTTCCAGTCTCCACAGGTGCCTTTTCACTATTGGAGAGGGATCTGGGACACTGTGAGGAGGATGGCAAGGACCGATCTGTACCCTCAGTGCCTCTCCAAGCAGAAGTTGCTTGTCAGGAGATCCATGACATGACTAGTGGGCTTCCCTGAAGGAAACCAGATTCAGCACCTCACCAAAGGGGAGTTTATCCGAAACAGAGGGCTCCTGGCTCCCTTCTTGGCACCATCTTATGAAGGGAAGGCAGGCAAGTCACAACTTATTTTGTGTCCTGGTTTATCCTACTGTAACATGGTTTCTCAGCCAAAAGGGCAAATTACACAAGATATATATTACACAAGGGATAGCCCTTACGGGTCAAGAACTGTGCTGGCAGCAGCTGGGCTCGTACATCCCTGTGCCCCCAGCCCCCTATGATGTCCCCTGTGACAGGGAGACCACCAGCACAGCACCTGGTGTCAGTCCTTCCCCCGAGCCATGCAGCACCATCCACATGGCCTGTGACCACAGCAGAAACAAAACCACTGCCACTCACAACAAGCACGGTTAGCGAAGACTGAACAGCCAGTGGCTGCGCTGGCAGCTGGGAGGGGAGACACAGACCACCACCTCACTGCAGAAGTGGAGTCACTGCCTCCCCGTGTCCACGGTGTGCTCTCCAAGTGCCCTGCAGGTCTTGCCCCTGCCGTGCCCACCCTGCCAGGAGGCACTGAGCCCGCTCACCCTCATCTCTAGAAAGCATATATACCGCCGTATACAAAATCCTTCCTGTCTTCTTTTCCAAACCCATCTCACCCTCTCTCAACTGGGACCCCCTCATAAAAGTAAGAAGAGACAGGCCTTCCCTGGCATTTCCTTTTTCTGAAAAGGCTGTAAAATTTTCCAAGCGTAGCCAAAGCCAGAGCAAAGTTTGTCAGGAGCTCAGCTCGTTAGGCGGCTGCTCAAGGAGCCCCGCGGGAGGCGCAGGCTGCATAATTCAAAACATCTTGGACCCTGGAAAAGAAAATAGAAACCAGGCTGCGAGAACAAGGGGGGCAGCTCCAGCTCCAGTGTAACCCCTGCTCTGGGAGCGCCCCATCTGCAGAGCTCGAGAGGAGCCCTGGCCCCAGCAGAGGTGCTGCGGCCAGCCCAAGTGGAGCTGGCACCAGGCAGAGGAAATTCCAAGCCTGTTGCTTCTGGCAGCCATGCCGGGCCCTGGCGAGGACCTCGGCAACCTGGAAACCAGCTACTCAGCAATTTTCTTGCCATCCAGAGGGCTCGGTCTGAACCACAGTTTCACTTCCCCCCTCCCTGCGCCGTAGTCCAAGAGGCAGGGAACACCAGAAGCAAAAAAACATTTGCTCAAAAGCTGCCATGACCAAGCCCCCCACCCTGCCCCCCAAACTGCTCTGCTCCAGGAGGACAGTCTGGAGCTGCCGCTGTCCCCCCCGTCGCATATGGGGGCGGACAGAGCAGAGGAAACTTGCTTGGACCAGCCCTAGGTCTCCCCGGTTCCTTTTGCTCCGTGCCAGAGGAAAGTTCAAACAAGGCTGCACAGAGGCAGGACACAGGCAGCTTTCAGCCCAGCCTGACTGCTGTGATTGAGGCTCGTCTGTGGCTGGACCCGCTCCGTTCAGGCCCTGTCTGGCCCGATCCTCTGCTGCAGATCAGTGCTGGAACAAACCCTGCCAAGGAAGTGGTGAAAGCTCCAGTGCTGCAGGGGTTTCCATAGCCTTGGCCAGCTTGCTGTTGGGAAGAGTGACCCAGAGATGCAGCCCTTGCACTCAGTTACTGCCCTTCAGAGCTCTCTGTCCAGCTCCTCGCTGCCCTGAGCATGGAGACCTACAGCACAGCTCCTTGCAACCAGTTTTTCGTAAGCCGGCATCCTCTCCCAACTGCAGCCTTTCCCAAGACCTGAAGCCCAGCACAGCAACAGAAAGAAGCAAGAGTCATCGCACTCCCTGCTGCAGCCCCTCCCCATCAGAAGGGGAGCACAACTGCTCACTGATACACACCTATTTAGCAGGACCTTTCTCCTAAAGAGCATATTAAGATTCCATTTTCTACCAGGAAGACTGCAGAACCAGGTAACCGATGCACATCTGATCAGACAGATACCAAGCTCCGGGTGGCAAGCCAAGGAAGACCATTCAGGAAGCCAAGGGACATGCTGCAAGCAGAGAGAAACAGGTCCCTTAATGTAAAACCTTAAGAGAAATCTGGGTATGGCCCTCCAAACAAGGGCACAGCGTTTTGGGAGAGGGGCATTCCTTTGCAGAGCGCACACCAGACAAGGATCACGGTGCTCCGTGGAGAACTAGAAGCTCACCTCAGCAGCCAAGGACAAGGGTTTGTGACTCTGCTATAACCACACCATTCTAATTCCAGCTGGGCAAACCCTGGAGCTGAAACATCTAGAGACTGGAAAGCTCACAGATGCACTGAGCATCGAGGATACTCTATGAGAGGAGCTCCCGACCTCCAGCTTCTCAGAGGACTGGAAAACTCCACTTATGCCTGCACTCGAATAGGAGGCTGAGACCCAGAGAGGCAGCAGAGAGGAGCACTGAGCAGCAATCCTGGCTTCTGTCCCTAGCTCTGCCCCATATTCCCTTCCTGTCTTTGGTTAAGTCACTTCCTTTCACTCTTCCTCCTCTGTTTTGGAGGCAAAAAAACTTTAGCCCTTGGTTCTGCACGGCGTTTAAAACCTGTTCTGTGCTGTGACAAGGCAGAGATCGCCACGGCCAGAGGCTGTGAGACACCCAGCGCGCAGGAGCCACGTTGCTCACACAGACCCCAGCGGAGCCTGGCATTTCCTGTGCTTACATTTTGAGAAGCACAGAGTCTGTAAACAGTCAGTGCCGCAGAGCATCTTCTACACAAACCATATCCTGGCCTGTCCCTCTCCTCAGCCACTGCAGCAGCAGCTGGGAGAGGAAAAGGAACGCTGCTCAGCTGAGTTGTGACAGAAGGAACAGAGCAACCACACACAGCACTGCTCTGGACAGCCCACCTGCAAGGAGGTGGCCCTCGAACCAGCAAGGACGGGGAAAATACAGCAAAAGGAGAGGCAGGGTTAAAAGGGAGAAAAAACACAAAATAAAACTGCAAAAAAAACAACAACCCAACCAGCACCCTGAAGAGGCGGAATGGTGCAGACGTGCCTGAGGAGCACAGCCCTCCTGCTCCCTAGCAGATCCATCCTGCGGCCTCCCACACACTTTGGGGAGAGAGAAGACCAGTAGGCACAGGCAGGAACAAGGAGCACTCTGTGGTTTTGCTTGGTATTTCAGGCCATCTCTCACACAGGAGGAGCTCTGCTTCGCTTTCCAAGTCTTGCCCTCTCTGGCACGGATCACAAACCTGGCTTCTGGCCCAGGACTTGGCTCCAGCAGCGCTCCTCACCAAACAGGGTGACGCCCCACCTCTGGGCACAGTGCACAGCCCAGTCCTAAAGCCATATTGAGGCCATAACCCAGCTCCAGAAGAGGCTCCCCATCATCCCCCAGCTGGGATTCAAGGCGTCTTGAGTTGCAGCTGAAAAACCCAACACCCAAACATAGCTCCTGCTCTTGGGGGAAGAAAGACCCAGTGGCCAAAGCACTGTTTTCTCTAGTGGTTCCAGCTGAAGCTGGCAGACAATCTGCCCACACTGGAGAAGTGCTGTCTCCCAGAGAAGCCCAGGCATAGCTAGCACATTCCTCTGCCTGGAGCTGCCCAGAAAGACACAGTAGGACAAGGTGGCCAGGTGAAGGCACTGCCCTCCCATCACGGGCAGTGGAAAGGGGCTGGAAACCATTGCTTGATGCACCCTCCTGGCAATCCAGCAAGGGCACCAGAATACACTTGTGCCCAGACACCAGTAGCTGTCAAAGAACCAGACCATGTCTCCAGAAAGACTTGAGCAAGTGGGAAGCAGACCTCATACCACTGGCTGTGGACAAGAGCAGAACAGGTTCCTGCTCATCTCTTCAGGGCACTGCAGCCCATCATCCTCACCCTGCTTTCTCCAGTGGAGGGTTGTTGTGTGGCATCACAGCAACTCTGCCCATTTTGGAGAGGTGTATCTCCAACAGCCCATTCCACATCTTGGAAGAGGGGCAGCAGGAGCATGAGGTCCAGGTCCAAGCAAGCAGGACTTGAAGCCAGTCAGGATGCCCAACAGCAGCACACCCATTTCCAAGGCTTGGTACAGGCTTTGGATAGCCATGCCAAGATGGCCCATGCTCTGTCTTTCTGCCACACCATGGGCCAGGCTGCCCAGGGGACTGACAAGCACTGACTTGCTGGCCAAGGATGTGGGGAGCGAGCAGGGCTCCTGGCAAGCTGCCCCTCTATACTGTAGCTCTCCCTTAAATCAAAAGCAGGTGCCACTGACACTGACTGCTCTGACTCCTTCCTCTCTGCTGGCTCCTGCCGAGTGCAGCCCTGTGGTAACTAAAAATGCCTTTGTGAATCGGTCCCAGTTAGAACGAAATCCCTCTCCACCTTTGAGTTTCAAAGAAAATCAGGTAGGAAGAAGACAAAACCAGCTCCCCCTTCCCAGGAAGGACATGGTGCCAAGCAGATGACCTGGAACAGGCACCATGGAAGGAGGAAGGGTGCCTCTCATCCACACCACGTGGTTTGGCTGGCTCTGCCTCCCTGGGACAGGCTGAGGAAGGGTAAAATACAGCAACAGAAAACATCCCCACCAATCTCCGGTAACAGTTCCTGGGTACCTTCCACTCAGGGCTGCCAGGGGTGGTGCTTGCAGAAAGGAAGCCGAAGCAGAGCAGGCAAGACCGACCCGCTGGAAAGCAGCACACAACTTTGAAAGAGAAGCCAGGAAGAACTGAGGAATATCACTGTGTCCACCCTCACCCCCCCACACCACACAGAGCTGCTGGAGATGCACAACTGAGAAGCCAAGCAGCCACAAGGCTTCTCAGACCCCTTGCTACAAGATGGGTCTGTTTTTCCACAGACTCAGTGCTGTGAGAAACCTCGCAGGGTAGTTAAATCTCATGGAGATCAACTACAGAAAGTCAGAATCCACAGCCCCCACCACCCTCTGGAAACTCAGAACCATGTGCAAGATCACCACAAAATGCATTTGCCAGTCAACATCTTCCTGGGAGGAAAGGAGAGCTGAGCGACACAGAGTCCTGACGTGCATTAGGTTCTGATTTTCCAGAAGAGTCGTGCTGGCAATCCTCCTTGCACTTCGCTGATACAGCTTAAATAACAGTGATAAAATATTGCTGCATCTGTACATCATATCGCTATGCTATCCCTACCCTGCATTGTATCATATATCCATGTGTCTATGTACCACGTTTCCTCTTAAAAATGCCAAAAGTAGTCACAAACACAGCACAGCTCTCCTATGTGCCCCCCTGCCACTTCATCCAGGGCACTGGCACGATGCTGGGTCTCTGCCAGAAGAGCAATAGCCCAAGGAAAATGACATTTGCAGGGCAAACTCCAGGCTTCTGCTTGGCTAAAGCTGTGAGGGACAGCCAGCATCCCAGCGAGGAGGCAGAGACAGAAGCTCAGAAGCAAGGTCACAGGTGGAAAGGACCACTGATGTATTCCCAGGCAGGAACAGCAAACTTGTGCTTTTCCACAAGGGGCTTACCCCCCCAGAAGAGACTGACTTGGGAGATTCATCCGTCAGTGTATTTAAAAGTGGATGGAGCCCTAAGGAATTAAGATCTGGAAGCCAGCCTGTGCCATCCCCAGGAAATGGCTAGACCTGAGTAGATTAAAACCCATCACAGCAGCACATCTGGACCTCCAGGAGACACAGACACATCCTCAATGGCTAAGAACTTTCCCACTCAGCAGCAGTGAAGCCTGACACAATCACCTGGGACAGGGCAAAGAAGCAAGAGTTGCCCTGATGCTAATGCTCGATGCTGAACTAGACACTGTACCGACAAGAGATAGGGTTGGAAGAGAAGGAAAACAATCCCAAGACCCATCTTTCACTTGGGATCCTGCAACCAGCTGAAGGCGAGCAGAGTAACAAAGAGCAACACCTCTACAGCAGTAAGAAAGCCACTGGTTGGGACACAGCTGATGCTCCCTGCAGAAGGAACCAAGGACCTCCCTTCCAGCTACCACTCCCTTCCACATCCCTCCACAAAGCAAGCACTGCCAGGAGGGAAAGCACTCACACCATTCAGCAGGGGACAACAACAGCAGTGAGAAGGAACATCGAAGTTTTTTCCCCCCCAAAACAGCAAGTATGGGAGGACACAATGCCAGCTGGGTCAACAATTCAACACAAATGTCAAAGGCTGAGTCGAGCTTGGACCTCAGGAACTCCAGGCCAGCAAGGTCTGGAGGTCCAGAACTCATGGGCTTGAGTTAGCCTGGAGCTAAAGTGCAACTCCAGTGCATCCTCAGCTGCTGCCCTGGAGCAGCCTAGCCCAGTGAGCTCAGTACATCCAGCTTTGAGATGGTCCAGGAGCTTCACACAGCAGTCTGCCCCCTCCGTCACACAGTGGCCAGAGAGCCACCTTCCAACAGCAACACAGTGAGATGCAGAAGGGCTTCAGAGTACAAAACACAACTATTTTACTTTCTCCAACTTAACAACGACTGTGGTTTCTAGTTTCTAAGTAGGTTTTCCTTTAGCCGCTGTCTGTTTCTTTCTTTCCCATGGCTGGTGTCCGGAAGGAGGAAAGGGACTTTCAGGGGCAGGGAGACATAGTAACACCTACAACACTACACGGCAGAAAACACCACGAAATGGATTTTCTAGGTAATGAAGATGCAGGTCAGGCTGGTGGGGAGGGACCATTCACACCATCTGCCCTGCTAAAATGGCAACACACACGTTAAAAAACAAACAAAAAGGTTCTTAAGCATTTGGATTGTGACTGCTCTGGAAAAAGCCTCTGATGGAGTAGATAGCTGTTGTAAAGACAGTACACTGATACACTCATCCTTCCACCACGGAGAATCAGGCAACAATATCGACCTGGAGATTTTTGCACTAGAACCAGCCTTGGGTGTGTATTACACACCCACGTGTGGTGGCAGCCAGCATTATCTCAGGCACCAGAGTCACAGGAGGTCCTTGCTTCAGCACCAACACAGCCTTGCCATGCGACCTTGGGCAAATCACTTCCTCAGTGACTCACTGTTCTTATCCCTCCCGCCACCAAAGTACCAAAGCAAGGCACACACAAACATTGCCTGCGTGTGACTGACGGATGGAAGGAGCTGCATGTCATTACTGCGTGCCTGGCATGAAACAGCATTTGGGCAGGGTACCGAGCGGGAGCCACGTTCACAGCACAGATCCCGCAGGTCAGGAGCGCGCAGCCAGGGCTCCTGCAGCACCACTCTGCAGCCAAAGGTGCTTGTGGTTCTCCTCCGTGCCCTTTGCCTGGCACAGCCAGGACACAGCCGTGTGATGCTGCAGCCTGACACCCTGTCAAACGGCGCTGCCCCCAAGGCGTGCAGACACCGCACACAACAACACAACAGCCTGCCCTGTCATGTAGCATTACTTATGTGTTCAGATATGCATCCTTCTCACATTTCTATTCCAGCAAGTGGTTGCTAGCAGAGTGGAGCTAGAACAAGTTCACCACCTGCTAAAGACACGTCCCTAATACAGCGCAGGGGAGGTTTTGTTACATCGGCTGCTTTCTGCGCGCAGGGAAAACATGTACATGCAGTGTTTCCTCCTTCTTCTTCCAGGCCAACCACATGCCTGGTTTACCTCAAGAGGGAACCGGAGCCCATCGAGTAGGACACCGCAAAGAGAAGGGAGATGTCTCCCCCGACACTCAGGATGGGCTCAGGCAGGAGCGTTTGTTTAAAACACCACGTGAAACGTGGCGAGTTCCAACCCTCCCTGGGCTTTTAACAGCACCGATCCGTCTTGCAAAACCCAAAGCAGCTCCGGCAAAACCAGACGCGACGCGAGTTAAGTTCTTTGCACCTGGAGGAGAGGAGGGGAGCGAGCAGCTCCACTCGAGGCACTTCGGTCCTCGAGGAATCGCCGGCGGCCGCGGCGAGGAGGGACAGGGGCGGGAGGAGCGAGGCGGGGAGGCTCGGGCGGCCCGGGGGCAACGTCCAAGGCGAGCGGGGACACTGACAGCGCCCGGCGGGCAGGCTGGGCCGGGCCGAGCC
>VWZF01001613.1:240120-257926 GCA_013396755.1 Sclerurus mexicanus | reverse complement strand
AGGGAGGGAGGGAGGGAGGGAGGGAGGGAGGGAGCCACGGCTGCTTCCAGCCCCGAGAGAAGGACGCAACATGGGTCTGTGCAGGCGCCTGTTTGGTCGCTCGTTTGCAGAAGTGCCTGTGGAAAGCACCCGAGGCCGGAGCAGACAGAAGGGGTGGGCTGCGGATGCTCTGGGTTTTCTCTTGGGGGATCGCAGGCTTGCATGAGTGGGCAGGCACTGGGGACCCCTTTGCATCGAGCATCATTTGCTTACACCAGCCACCCAAGGGGGATATACCCCCTCCAGGGGAGTGCTGAGGCCATACATCTCCCTGCCTCTCTGGTGAGCTCCCAAGTGCCTCATCAGCAAGCAGTGACATATTTTCACACTTTCATCCTCCCCACTAACAACACTGGGCTCGTGTCCCTGCAGACAGCATGCACAGGCACAGTGGGTTAAAGATAGTGCCCAGCCACCCCTGTCTGGCACAACAGATCGGTGCCAGGGACAGACAGGCAGCTCCTTCCATCTAGCCAGGTGTGGTGCAGAGGGGACACACAGAGCCACCTGTCCTCCAGGTCCTCTGGCTGCGTCTCCCTCCCTGCTCCTTCCCTGCAACCTCCTGGGCTTTCTACATCACAGCCCCTCACATCTCTCCCAGCCTGTGCACATGAAAGTGGCAAAGCAAGACTGGGAAAGGTCAGCAGGAGGACCAGCCACTGCCGGCTCAGCGCTGAGCCTGTCTTTAATTAACATCTGCCGGGCTAGCTGCTCTCCCTGCACTTGACTCCGACTTCCAGTCTCCCCTTCCCTCCTCTATCATTACGCCCACGCTAGGAGAGACAGAGAAGGGAGGAGATGGTGAAGCAGAGTCCTTGGAGCTCCTCAAAGCCTCTCTCTGCCAACACCACCACCACCACCACGGCAACAGCTCATCCCAGGAGCTGCCTGGTACAGCAGCACCTTAGCAAGGCCCTAGCCAAGGTGCCCAGGCTGGATGTTGTGTCCCTCCCTTGCATGGGGTTTTCCTGACTTTGGGCCACAAAATATACACCCAACACACACAAAAAACTTTCCCTTCCAAACTAGTCAAGGACCAAGAAGAAGCCATCTGTGACAGTGACTCCAGCCTTCCCTGGGAAGAACTGGGACCAGCTACCCAGAAGCTCCTGACACATTCTACCTCTTTGGGATGCAAAGAATTTTGGGCTACAGGGTCAGAAGGATTGGCTTTGTCCTGTCTTATGTGGAGTACACAGAAACCGGTCTCAAACCGTCTCCAAGGCTCTGGGACTTTTTCATTCCCATTGGCTCTCCAGAACACCAGCCCCCAAGCTCAGACCTTCACAAGACCCCTGTGGGTAAGGCCCTCATTATACTTATGAATATGATTAATTAGGTCCAATTAAATATACTGGAAATAACAATGTGACTCACAGTTAGCTGGAGCTGCCTCTTTCCAAAGCATTTCCCCAGTGGGTCGCTCCAGTCCCAGACCAATCCGCAGCAGAGGCCCCAGAGATGGAAGAGCCCAGATGAATTGGGCTGAAAGAAACGAGCTGTGAAATGCCAATTTTAGGAGCAGGTCTCTGCTGATCCATGCAGTTACAGACCTGGTGGCAGGTCCAATATTAAATCCAAAGACCTGGCACACCTCCTGTGTTCTCCCGGAAAGGCAAAGGTCCAGCAAGAAGATGGAAGAAGGTATATTACTGCTGCTGAGGTAGACTCTGGCCTAAAAACATCTTTTCATCTCTTCCCATGCTCCCCTCTGTCCTGCCCAACCCTAGGCAGACTCCTGACCACAGTGCCCTCTTCTCCCCATCAGACACTGACATGGATTCTATCCCGCAGCCTGAGTCCCTGATGTGTCTCCATCTCCCTTGAACTGCATCACAAGGTCTCAATCCCACCTCTGTTTTGATGGCACCACAAAGCCATCACTCAGGGAAAGGGGAAAAAAGCCAGCCCAGGAGAGGCCCCAGGTCTGTGCCCAGCCCTGCAGCCAGTTGGGGAAGAATGGGTTCCCTCATTTCATGCTCGTTGGAGTTTGAGCAGGGCTGCTGCAAGGAGTTTGTGCTACCTCTGCAGCTGCCTAGGCAGTCTGTGCCATGGGCTAGATGGACCTGGACAGAATCAGAAGCGCCCAGTTTGGATTCTCCTTTTAAACGGGATCCAGCTCATTTCCTTCTTAGCCCGTTTCCTTATTAACCATCACATCTCCAGCAGCGGCACACTGCTCACCCACTACATTCAGAAGAAACTGGCAAGTGCAAAGACAACACGTGAAGCGACACAGCCAGCCAGCCACAGTCTTGTGCTCAGCATCCTCACTCCAAGTCTGGGCACTGGCCCCCCTCCATACACTGGGATTTTCCTTTGCTGCAGTCCTAAAGGCAAAACACAGCCTGCACTGGAGTACCAAGGGAGAATTTAATCAAACTGAGACATCCTCTTTCCAAATGAAAATATGCTGCTGCAGCCACAGCACAGCTGACAGACCATCATCTAGCAAAGACAAATGCCTGACGCGGTTCCAGGATCACAAAGACACCAAGACTCAGAACCCTGGACACCCTGCTATTGCTGCAATGCCTGATGCACCCATGATGCCTCTCTGGGTGCAGGCACGACGCAGCTCTTCCATCCTTCTTTCCTTCTTGAGACTCCTGTACGGCCTAGTGCCAGCCTTATCCTCCCAACACCCCTGGGGAAGTCATCCCACGTCCACATAGTCCTGATGCTGCTGGAATCCTGGCATGGCAGATGAGCTTCACTCACACCACAACCGCCTGGCCTCAGGTGGCCTTTGCTACCCGCTCTAGATATATTTGAGCTGTTTTGTGTGTGACCTCGGCTTGGCTGCCCCTGGTGTGGGGACACTGCTGCTGTCCAAACAGCAAACCGAGGAAACGCTGATGTTTACCGGTGCTGGAGCCACCCGGTAGGGCCAGGAGAGCCGGAGCCCGCTGGGCATCCTGCAGAACTGGGCATCCTGCGGGCCGGGCATTCTGCGGGACTGGGCATCCTGTGGGACTGGGCATCCTGCAGGGCCGGGCATTCTGTGGGACGGGGCATTCTGCGGGACGGGCATCCTGCGGGACTGGGCATCCTGCGGGACGGGCATCCTGCGGGACTGGGCATCCTGCGGGGCCGGGCATCCTGCGGAGGGGGCGCGAAGGGTTAAATCGCTTAGCGAGGCCACCAGCGCGACAAACGCGGCCATCGGCGGAGCCGGCGCCTCCCACCGCCCCCGGGGTCGGGCTGGGAGGAGCGGGCGGGTGTCGGCGGCGGGGACTCTTATCCTGATACGGCGCCTCTCGGCGAGTGCGGGTCTGCAAACACCGGGCGGCGGGACCGGCTGCGCGGCCGCGGCCACACAAAGCACGCACAGCCCGCGCTGCAGCCGCGGGGCTCGGCGGGGATGCGGGGCATCTCCCGGCCGGGAGCAGGCAGGAGCAGGCAGCACGGGCAGCATCGGGGGCGATGGGGAAGGCTGGCGGCTCCTGGAGATCCCTGTGCGCTCCGCCAGCCCGCCCAGCGGGGAATGGCACGGCGGGGCCAGGGGCAGCCTCGGTGTGCACCGCACAGAGCACAGCAGTGCGTGGTACACACCACAGAGAGCACACGCCGTGCGTGGTACACACCGCACACACCGCACAGAGCACAGCAGTGCGTGGTACACACCGCACACACCACGAACAGCACACACCGCANATCACACACCATGCACAGAGCACACACCGCACATCACACACCACGCACAGCACACACCGCACATCACACACCACGCACAGAGCACACACCGCACATCACACACCACGCACAGAGCACACACCGCACCCACCGTGCAGAGCGCACGCTGCACACAGCACACAGCACACAGCACACACACCACGCACACACGCGCGCGGGGCAAACACACATCGCAAAGCACATCGCAGCCGGGCAGGTCTTTCACGCAGATGTGCCCACGATGGATGCTGGCCACTGTGCCGGGGCAGACACTCGCTCTGCAGGCGCTCACGAGCCTGTGCAGCCACAAACGGGAGGAGCAGAGCACGGCACAGGGGCGCCAGCCCTGGAGACAGGCTGCAGAGCGAGCACCGACCAGTCTGTGGTGCGCAGTACCAGGGATGAGGAGATAGTCAAGCAAGGTGCAAGAACAGCTGCTGTCACCACTATTACAGTCTTACAGTAAGGCTGAACTAGGATCGGAGTAATCCCTACCTTTGTTTTATTTACTCAGTGCCTTCATCTCCAGAAGGCTCCTGGAAATGTGTGTCAGCGAGTTGCAGAGCAGAGATCAGGAGAGTTTTCAGAGAGGTCACAGGCCCGACACAAATTCAATTTTATTCAATGTCTCTATTAGTACTTGGGGTCACTTGAAATCACCACTCTGTAAACTGTGTCATAAGAGGAAAAGTTAGCAAGCTGCTGCCCTGTGTCATCTGCTAGCATGACAAGAATTTGTGTTGGTGGTAGCTCGGACTACCACTTGAAACCCCCATTCCCACATGCAGTCTCTGTTCCCAAGACAGTCACGTGCATCTTGATATCTCCAACTTGGGAAAGAGCCTCTCCCACCGCATCTCAGGGGCACAGGGATTTGTAGGGAAGCAGGGCACATGCCCTGGCACAAAGGGCTGACACAGCCAGCCTCACCTGCATCCATACACAGCTGCCTGGCTAGGCCCATGTGCCCTGTGTGCTCCAGTGAGGGTGGCCACAGGCTCTACCTGTGTGTTCAGGCTCTGCTCCCAGGGCTTTCACCCAGCCCTTTTTCATCTATACTTCTGTCTCCCAAAACACACGTGCATTTACGCAGGGGCTGATTTACTCCCAGGCCAGAGGTGCTGAGCACCTCATCCAACTACTGCAAGGACTCTACAGAATTTGGGCTAAGAAAAACGTCCTCTTTGCCAAGATCACCCCATCCCTGACCAGCTACTTATCCCTTGCATACCTGTTCAGCATCTAATCATGCTCCAGATAACTCCACCTGCCCTCTGCATCCACCCTACAGACTCAGAGGCACTCTCAAACCCCAGCCTGGCCTTGCCACAGTGCCCAGCGTGGTGCTGCAGGCTGGCTGCCTCTTGCCACGCTCCTCCTCTCCAGTGCCAGGGTTTAATTAAATCCCCGTGCTGGTACCTGCCGCCCCTACACAGAGGGCCAGCTGCTCCAGCCTTGGGAGCACTCGCAGATCCTTCGCTGCGTGGGCAGAGGGATGGGGAGGGCACAGGTGGGAGACAGTAAGGACTGCTCCTCTGTGACCCTCCCTCCACTGCCAATCCGGGGGACACGCGGCCGGGGGACAGCGGGACCATCCCGGGGTACAGAGGAACCATCCAGGAGGACAGACGGCCGGGGAATAGCAGGACTCTCCCGGGGGACACAGGGGCGGGGGACAGCGGGACCATCCCGGGGGACACAGGGAAGGGGAACAACAGGACTCTCCCGGGGGACACAGGGGCGGGGGACAGCGGGACCCTCCCGGGGGACACAGAGGCGGGGGACAGCGGGACCCTCCCGGGGGACAGCGGGACCCTCCTGGGGACACACGGCCGGGGCACAGTGGCGCCGCCTGGCGGACACGGGCGGGGTCGCCGCTCCCACGGTGGGGCAGGGCGGACTCGTCCCCGCCCCGCCCCGGTCCGTGTGCGGCTCTCACCGCCAGCAGGTTGTCCCCCTGTAGGAGCAGCACTAGAGCTGGGACGAGGAACACCAGAAAACACGCTGCCTTTATTGTATTTCCCCTGCTTCCTCCGCCGGAGGATGCAAAGGAGGTGCAGGCATCTGCGGGGCTGTGCATGACAGAACAGCAGCGTGTGCACAGCAGAAGGGGATGTTTTAATTAAGAGGAAAAGGATAGACCGTGGCTCCGGTGACAAATGCCAAGCGGAGCTTTAACATCCAGGCACAGAAGCAAGGAAATGGATTTCCACAGCATGCAATACATCCTCTGTGTCTAGAGTATGAGGAGCCAAACAAACCCTCCATCCCCACCAGCAGCAGGGGTGTACAGCTGGCACCTCAACCACAGAATCAATTACACTGGAAAAGACCTCTGAGATCATCAAGTCCCACCTATGAACACCACCATGTCAATTAGAGCATTACGCTAAGTGCCATGTCCAGTCTTTAAACACCTCAAGGGACAGTGACTCCACCACCTCCCTGAGCAGTCCAGTCACCCTTTCAGTTGTAATCACCCTTTCTCTAAAGAAATTCTCCCAATTTAAACCTCCCTGGCACAGCTTAGGACTATCCCCTTTAGACCATTAGATCATGCCTTCCTGCACAGATGGCCCTTCTTGAACACCCGTGTAACAGGTACCTTAACACACTCTACAACTGCCCTTAATAAGGTGTAGACACCAAGAACCAAGTGATCTCCCTGGTGGGAGGCAACACCAGGGCTGTAGGAGGGCTGCATGTCCGGCCACAGGTAACAAGATCAGCATCCACCTGTTGGCATCACTGTGTGGCTGGAGTTTGAGGGATTTAAACCAGGATGGTTGATCATTCCTTTCATACAGGACTGCAGATAGGAACCCACTTCAGTGCTAGACCCCTGATCATTTTGCTGCTAAGTCATGCTCAAGAGTTTGAGAGGAGCTGAGCCCTGCCGTAGGCAGTCCTGTGTCGTGCTGTTCAGTCCATTTTCTTTCTGCCTTCTCTAGGTACTCTGGAGTCACAAGTGCTCCTTTTGTGCCAGACTTTCAGAGACTCTCAGACAGGACCTGCTCTACAGATTGCAAAGAGTCAAAACAGGGATCTCAAACCTCACTCTCCTTTTGAATGGAGGAAGTTGTATTGAGTGCCTGAATCAAAGACCGTCTATACAGTTTGTGCCAAATGCAGTCCAGTCCCCCAAGAGACGTCTTTTCTCAATCCAGTTGAATATTGTGCCTCTTTTGAAACCTGGCCTCCAGTTAAGAATGACCATTTGGTTACATCTTGTATTTTGGGACTGGTGCAGCATTCTGACAGAGTGTTACGGTACTGGGGATGTCCTGGAGACCAACAGGGCTGCCCTGCTATCCCCCATAAGTCAGGCCAACCTGCAGTTTCCTGTGCTGGGATATTGCTGCCAGGTGAAGGATGCTGCTGGCACCACCTGTGGCTCCTCATACAGCTGGCCCTGCAGAACAAAGGTGGGTGGGCTCAGGAGATCCTTTTACCCTTGGGGGGCTTCTCTTTTCAGTGGATTGCCTGGGAGCTGGGGAGTGCTGACCTGGGGTCTGTTTTCCTTTGTCCCTGACAGCACAGTGCAAATCCACATCTGCATGGCGCTGCTGAAGCATCCTCTCCCTGTCATGAAATATTCATGCCTGCCTCCAAAAGGGCTCCAGCACAGCACAGCAAATCTCTGTGTCCCTCTGAAGAGAGGCAATCTGTGCTGCAGAGTGTGGCCACGGGCTCTGCTGTGAGGTCAAGCCAGATCCAGACAGCTGATCTCTGTCTTTGAGGAAATAAAACAGAGATGAAAAGAAGAAGCAAAACCCCAGGAGGTGCTTTTGAGACTTAACCCTTTCCAGGCTGGGAAGCATCAGCAGAGTCTGCAGTGAGCAACTTACAAGAGTTGGGTCTACAGAGCTGCTGAAATTCTTTCTCAGGCTGGGAAGATTGTTCCCAAGTCTAGGAACCCAGCTCTGCTGCTCTTGGATTTGCTGGTTAAGTCCACCTGATGCTGGAGTGGCCGTGCTTCTCCTGGCATTATTGAAAGCTGCCTTGATTTTGCTCCACAGAGTGCAAGTCCTTGCTAGAATATCACGGTGGAGTGCTCACTCTCCCCTGTGGGTGGAGTAGCATAAATCTTGTGCCTCATAAGTTACTTCTCCCTTTTTTTTCTTTTTTTTTTTTAATGTTCAGGGCATTTTTGAGCCTCCTCCTCATTTATGGTTAAGGTGTCAGACAGTGAAAGTAATATATTGCATCAATTATAGAGAGACTGCTCCTCTCCAGGGAGAGTTTCTGAGCTGGGAGTGTGGGGAGGCAGGACTCTGTCAGTGATCATCACGAGACTCATTGTGCTGGGGGTACCTCACCTCCCTGGGTGGTTCTGGAGCAGTGTGAAGTGCTGCACAGGGAGCTCTCTGGGCAGGTGCTGAGGTGAGAAGAGGATTCAGCAGTTGGGCACACGGTGCAGGTGGTGTCTGAGCAGCCTGGCTGGGCTGGCAGATGCAACTGGTTCGTTTGTTCCTCCCTGTTCATCCCCCTGATAATCGGATTTACATTCCCTTTTCTTCCCCTGGATCCTGCTGTTACCATGGGAACTATGTTCACAGTTGCTGTTCATTGGCTTCTGGAAAAACTCCTTTTTCCCTTTCCTCCCTGTCTCTTTCCCCTTTTCCATCTTGGACAAGGAGCTGTGGCTGTCAGAGGATGGGGAAGCTTGCAGGGCTTCTGATAACTGGGATAAAGGCAGTGGCTAGAGGGAGGAATTGGGGGAATATAGCAAGACTGTTAGTACGGGTGAAGTAATTCAGTTTATGTGGTCTTTAGTTTGGTCTTTTCTTCATCCAACACCTCTGCAAGGGAGTTCTGGACACAGTGAGTCCACAAGTCTGCCCACTTGCCCCAAGGGCCTCTCTTGTTTTGTCTCTGTCTCTCAAGAAGCCAGTGCCAGCGTGGTACACACTGTGCTCTTCCTTGCAGCAGAGAGCTTTCCTGCCTGTTTCTGCAGGAAAACTGGCGTGGTAACTGCAGTGTGGTTGAGAGACAGGCAGGAGATGCTGCTCCCAGCTCTTCACTGTCACCCTCTTGTTGCCTTTTGCTTTGTCCAAACAATTTGTGCTTTGGCCTCGCAGATTAAAAGCGTGCACAGGAAACTGCAAACAATTGCAATGCTACCTGTTAAAGAATTGCCATTGGTTTCTTTGTTCCTTAAGTAACTGTGCCTTGGTGTTTTCCAGTACAGCATATTCACTTAAATTGGGCAAGAGGTTGCATTTGAAGGAGCAGGGGGCAGTGGCAGAGGGGAGGAGCAGAATTTCAGCAATGGAAGACCACAGCTCTGGAAGTTAATTGAGACAAAACTGCTACACTTTTCTTGGACAGGAATTTGAGTGGGAAGTGTTTGTAACTGCCAGCGCAGTTTTCCTCATACCAGTTCTTCCACACCAGGCTGAGCTGTTAAGCGTTGACAGTGCATCTGTTAAGATTGGCTCTAGAAACCAAATGTTCTTGAAAATAGGGAGAGAAACATGCTGTGCTTGCCTTTCATCTTCCCAGCCATCCAGCTCCCAGTTCCATGGAGAAAAGCCACACGGAGCAGCCCATGTACATGCAGATGGCCCAAGAGTGGCCATGTAAAGGACTCCCGTATGTGAAAGGTGCAGCAGGCTGAGGAACAAGTTCCCTGAGGATGGCAAGAGTCAATGAAAGGGTGGCACAGTCTCAGGCTTGTTTCTACTGACAATAAAGGCTTCAAGGAAAAGTCCAAAAGAAGATCTCCAGGAAGAGCTCTTCCCAATATTTCGTTTTCAGCTCCCACTTTGTGTTTTCTTTTTACGGCTGCATTTCTGTCCTACCTCCCATGGCAGCTACCTTGGCCTTAGAGCAAACAGTGAGCCTGCTTCCTCAGAAAGATCCTGCACCCAGCAAATAGCACTGGGATCACCATGGACTGCAAGCACTAGAAGAGGACTTCCCAGGAAAGACAGGAATATGATCTTCCTCTAAGGTCAGAAAATCTTTTCATCAGAGGAAGGAAAAAGAAATAGAAGGGCCAATGCAGCCTCCATACTTGACTCTCTTTAATTAGTAACCATCTGGTTTTGAGAAGAGCTGTCAGCCAATGTAGAGCATTTGGCAGGATTCCTCAGCTGCTGCTCTCCTCATGTCAATTCTTCTTGGAAATGCTTTAAGCCCCAAGATGCCAAAAGGAAATGAAAAGCAAAACAGAGAGCACAAGAGTGAGAAGGAAGAGCAAGGATGCTGTGTAGCCCAGTGGACAGAGCGAGACATTCCCCAGTTCCACTTCTAGGTCAGGGAGCAAACTCCAAACCCTGCTGGCCATCCAATAGCTGGGAAACCTCCCACCCAGGCAGCCACGTGGAAGGAACTACAATACTTTGAGCACCATATTTCAAACACGCCATTACAAATCCTTCGACATTTTCAGGAAGTCTGGCTGCTCAACTCAGTGTTCTGGCCCAATTCCAACCTCGACAGTGACTTTCTGTCTTCCAAAATTCCCTCACTTTAATTTCTTTGTCCCAGCTACTGTGTGATGGTGCTGTGTGGCTGCTGCTCCAGCACACTCTTCATCCACTAGGAAAGACAGATAATCTTACAAATCTAATCCATTGTGCTTGGCATATGAGAGCTGCATCACTCTTCCTCAAGTCTAGCCCTGGTCCTGCTCTGCTGTTTTCAGGGAAGCAGCCACACTGGTAGCAAAGCTGGGCAGTAGGAGCTGGGCTGCAGCATTTTTGTGAGCACTGCCTCCCTCATTAACATGCAGCACATGGCTCAAGCAGCTTTTAGATTACTCCTTCCTGACTCTGGGACATCATGTGTGAGTCAGAGGCTTACACACTTGTTTCCCATCGTCCCTGTGAGTCCCCAAAACAACAAATTACATTTCCAGCAGTTCCCTTAATTTCTGCGTGCAGACAACCTTCTTCTCACTTTTGCAAAGAAGCAGAGTTATCCACTACTGCCCCAAACAGCATCAGACGCACATGGACCACCATCCTCTTTCCTCGGAGATGCATTCAAATTCTGCAGCACCCTCTCGCAGGCAGGTGCACCACACTCCCCTACACTCACACCCTCTCTACTCATTTCCACCCTGCTTCCCATATGTTGCTCCAGCTTCCCACGCGTTGCTTCAGCTTCCCATAGGCACGTGTAGAAGGCAGCTCCTTTCTCCAGACCATGGTAATGGGGTTCTGGCAGAGCTGAAAGAGAGGAGGATCCCCTTGTTAAATACATTAGTGTCCCACTACAAAGAGGATAGATATAATTTCCAAGTGGCAAGAGTCTGAGACCCAAACCTGCGAGGTTCTCCCACTGTACCTGCCCTGTCAGAGCAGCAGAGCTATAATCTCATTGATTCCTGACCCGTGAGGAAAAAGCAAGCATAAAACTCCTTATGAGAGCATCTGAAACCACCAGGCACCTGCACCTGATTAGACACCTTGCACGTTTCCAGAGGGGCACATGAGCAGGTTTCAGCTGCCCTGATGTGCACAGAGCTGTGGAATATCCTCACCTGCTGTCCCAGGACCTGCCCTAGACTTGTGCTTGGTTGGGACACCCACTGCTGACGGGACAGCAGGAGCTCAGGAACTCCTCACAAACACCTCTTTTCAGAGGATGAGTGGACTGATCTGATGCTTAAAGGTCTGAAAATCGCCATGCAGGGAAGAGGGAGGTGCCTAGGCAGGCCAGAGAGAAACACTCATGGGCCATCAGGCCTGGACTACAGTCAATTTACACCAAGGAACCATGTGCAAAAGGTTGTGGATACTGTTCCTCTTTTCAGGTTTCCAGCTTTGGCTTTTCCTTGACACTGCACTCCACTCAAAGCCACAGGAACCTCTGTGCAAAACTTCCCTCTCTCATGCCTCTCCTCCCAAGCCTTTCTTCCATGCCGATTAGCATTATGCAAAGTGCCCAACTGACGATGTCAATGAGACTTCAGGCAGAAATCCATCTATTTCTCCCCTCCAGCTCTTAATTAACATGTGGACTTTAATTACATTTCCCGTTTTCATGACAAAATATGTCTCTCTCCTGAACTTGTCCCTCCCTGAGATCATTATGAGAGCTCTTAATAATAATCACTATCATCTGTCAACCCTGAGAGTGAGCAGGGGGCACCTGCTCCATCTTCCCAAGTTACCCCATCCCACATAGCCCCCGGTCACTCAGTCCTTGGAGAGCCACACGCTCTGGTCCTGTGCCAGCGGGGAGGGGTGGAAGCGGTACTAACAGGTTGGCATGACATACTGCCAGGCCTGGATAGTGCCCGAAGGCTTTGGCTGCAGTGAAAGACATTACAATTCAAGGGTGCACACAGAAACAAAGTCAATTTGGAGAGGTATTAGGGGTTCTCTTGTTTTCAAAGGTGAGGATGGGCCACCATTCTGCTGAAGCTTTATCCTCACTGTCTATAAAAGACATAGCAAACACTGCTAGGGAGCTTTGCAGTAACAGTCAGCTGGCTCACAGACCTAGGCAGTGAAAAACCAGGAAAACTTTCTAATAACCTCCCCATTCTCACTGACTCGACCACTAAAAAAGCAATCGCCTTAGTAAATCACAAAGAACCATTTCCTAGGAGGAAGTGAATATTGAGGAACCAGTCCCTATCCATCCTGATGGGAGCAGGATCTGGTGCAGTCAGGTTTTTACGAAAGTTAGGCATTTGTCTACAGGCGACTCAAACCTCTACCACTCTCCTCACAAGCCTGGGAACCTCACTCAGGTGCAATCTGTCCTGGCAGGAAGGCTGGGTCCTGCACCACCTCGACCCTGTGTTTGCAAACTCAACATCAGAATCAGCTCGCAGATTGACTGTTTTATGTGAATGTGCAAAATTCACCAGGCAGCTGGTGGCTTTGTCCACTCACAGAGGTCTGGGAAATGAGGTTTTTCCTTAGTTGTTACTTGACCCTCAGATTTTTAGTGCTCCTCAAAGACAATCTCTATCCCTCCCAGCAGCAAACAGCAAGGGAATATTGAACTGAATACCAAGCCATGCCATGTTTGCTTTAGTTTGCAGACAGAAAGCAGCGAGCTGCCCACCTCTTCTATTGTCAAGTTCTAAATAATTAGCAATACCCCAGATACAAAGCAGACATGACATCAGGCTCTTGGGGCAGAGACAATAAAGGCAGCATCAAGGTGATCACAACACAAATGACTGTAAGTATGGCCCAGACACAGTCCACAAGGCAAGGACTGCATGATGCAAACGTACAGCTAAGTGCATCATGCATAATTTGGATAGAAAGAAGAGCTCCCAGCAGAGCTCCATGCAAGGGCAGCAAGCATGTCACAAGCACAGACAGTGTGCCTGCTGCTTGCAGGAAACCCTAGTCCTCCTCACAGTCACACAGTTCAAGAAAACCAAGCTAATTTCCCAAGCAAGAGAGTGTTGATAAGTGTGGCAGAAGGGAGACGATGCCCCTTTAAATGTGACTAAAGTGTTGTCAATGGATCTGCCATGGTAGAGGAGTTAATCCCCCCCAAGCCCCTCTCAGCCACCGTGATGGGATAATTAGATGCGAGGGCTCAGCACAGATGATGCTCCAGTCGCTTAGCAACTAATGGTTTCCATGGAAACAGCAAAGCACAGCCTCCGGAGCAGCAAGTGAGCAGTGCAGCAGGGCAGGGAAAGATGCCTTAAACTCCTGCACTGATCCTCTCCTCCAGAATCACTCCAAGGCCTCGAGGTATTAAAGGAATAAGAAGGGGGTGCCTTAAAGATACAATATCCCTGTTTCAAGCAGCAGTACTAAGAGAAGGGGCTTTTTCAGACGAAACTTTCAGTGACATGGACCTAATCTCAGTGACTCTCCTCTAGCAGGACAAGCAAGGCTGAATCACACAGAGTGGTGTCATGCAGAGGCTCATGCCCCAACACATGGGCCATCCTCCCATTGGCAGCTGAGTGCAATTCCAGCACCAGTTCTTGCACCTGGGGGTAAGAGGTGAAACACGTACAAGCACAAATGTGTTTTTGTTTTCAGCACTGTCACATAAGCAGCCATGTATCGGCATCCAGCCTGGCTCTGAACCAGCAGGCAAAGGAGGTTTCCTTCTGATTCTGCAGCTTCACAGCACACACAAAAGTGACACCACCTATTTGTGGCATGGAGAGTTTCACCAGAATAACAGAGATCAGATTTATCAATCTTAACCCAAGACTGTCATCTGGTACTTCCTTCAACACGACCAATTCCTGCTGCTTTATTATTGCTGCTGCCTGCACCGAGTCAGCATCCCACTGTTTCTGAGCATCGCAGCCACGACCTGCAGCACCTGCACTGATCATGCAGCTGTATGGCATGATCCCAGCATCTCACGAGCTGAGCAGAGACAAGTTCTGTTTGTATTTCGATGGGAGAGCTCTGGGACACTGAAGTGGGGCTCCTGATGCAGTACTAGGTGGTCTTCATGCCCCTCACATGATGCAGGGGTGGTGACCTGCATTACAGCCTGCTTGCACTTGACAGCCCTATGCGTTAAAGCTTTGCAAACCTCTCAGGTGCTGATGGCGCAGAAGAAGGTCTGGAAACTCACATTGCAAAAACAAGCCCTGCTTTCCTGCTCTCCATCCAGCCCTGCACTTGTGACACAGGACTAGGCATCCCTTTCAGAGATGGCCAGCAGACTGTGCCTTGGACTCTGGCTGCAGCACTCACGACTTTTCTCCTCCCCAGTGGGAGGAGACTGGCAGCACGACCTTGTGTGCCATCTCTTCTTGGCAGGAAGAAATGGATAACAGGGCAGACCCCTCCCTCGGGCAACATCTGTGCTGGGAGATGGCACGTACTGCTGGTGAGGGGCTGCTGGGCTCTGGAACCCCTGCGATCGCCAGTCAAAGCCATCAACTCACAGTCTGTGTCTCCTTCCTCCCCTCCCTGCAAACCTGGGGGGTTGTGACACCCAGGAGGGATGGAGCATCCCATCAGCCAGCCTGCACAGACTGGCCAGTTCAGCCACCAGCCAGGTGCCCTCCCTGGAGTCCTGTCCTGATCCACCCAGTGCTTCAGGAAGGTACCGGAGCAGAAGCACCAAAAAAGTTACAGGCCCTTTCAGACTCTGTCCCCTATGGCTTTCAAAGGGGGAAATCAAAGGGAAATGCCGTGCTTTGTTCTGCAGAGGAGAGGCAGGAGAGGTGAGCGGCGGAGAGCCCCGGCAGAACCAGTTGCTTCAATCGTCCGCCAGCTCACCTTTGAAGTGGTTTTAAAAATCAGGGAGGAGGGGCAGAGACCCGAGTTCAGCTCTTTTACTGCAACTTCACAGAATTTGAGGACGTGGGGGGTACGAGGCCGCCTTTCCCCCACCAGAAAAATAGTGTATCCACTCAGAGAGTAGAGAATACGGCTAATAAGAAAGGCTCTGGTGCTCATCAAATACATGTGTGGTGTTCTCTCATCTTGAGGAGGCTCTGAACAGCTACAGTGACAGCAACACCTGCCTAGGGTACCATCAGAGACACACCAGGTACCTGCAGAATAACCAGGCTCCCTGACACAGCCCCTGGTCCCACGCGACCATCTCTCACCAGTCACAGCCTTCTGCCTGTCTCATCTTCCCTGCCCTCAAATGGCACTTTCCCTGTTGCCTCTCTTTAACAGAAAGGACTGGTTTTAACCCCAGCCTGTGCAAATCCTAGGAGCTCTTTTTATATTACAGTCACTCTGCAGCATGGGGAACTGAAGCAATACTGACACAGCAGGAACTGCCCTGTGCAAGAACAATCCAGGCACCTACCATAGTGTACTGGGAAGAGGGGGAAAAGGGCTAATCACTTAATTGGAAATAAATCTCTGTTCTATTATAGGAAAAAAAAATTATATATAAACCCCAGAGTTGATTGGCATGACCAGTATCCACAAGGGTCCCCACAAAGTCCAGTGAGTTTGCTTCCAAAAAAACACCATCAGCTGGGCAAAGTGCACACAAGAGATGATTCCCTTGATACCCTCATGTCACCACGGAGAGACAGATGTCACTGTAGAAATTCAAAGCTTTCAGGGGCTGAGGAATGCCAGAGACACTCAAAGTTCTGTCTCAAATCTGAAATGTCTTTTCTCGTGATTTGCAAAGTTTTCATCTGAAACACCAGTAAATGGGAATCAGCAAGGAAGAACTGCACCTGCCCCTGACCCCAGCCTGCAGCCTTACAAAGCTTCCCTGTAGTTGTTGTGCTTACAAGGTGTGTGGGAGTGGTTGAGACCAGTTTTCAGTTCAACTGTCCCATTAATTGGCTTCCGTGCAGGTAATACTCACCTGAAAAGAGCTGACTTTGAAGAATCCAGATGTTCTGAGACAAGACACCTCCAGCTTGTCACCTCTCTATGTTTTCAACTTCTTTCATGATGCAGACAGAGATGCTGGGTGTTTTGGCCTTCTGCATGTGACAGCAGGTTCTCTTATATCTTCTGTTCCACTTTCCAGAGTAGAGAGGGGGCCAAAAAATGAGATGGTTTTAGGATACAAGCGTGAGCCCTTGGATAAACCACAGGGCATGAGGAATTGGCAGATTTATGTTTTACTTGCCACGAATCGGCTCTCAGTCTGATCAAGATCCCTTTCCCCTGGGAAAGCAGGGGTAGCAAGGCAGAGCTCAGGGTTTGTGATGCTTTCACCCAGAATACACAGCATACAAACCAATGGGACTGGGATTCAGCAACTGAATGGCCAAAGACACACGCAGGCCTTTATACCCTTTTCCTATACGTAATGGAAAGGTTCATGGTTGCAAACATATCTGTTTAAAACATTCTTAGGCTTTAAGCTGGAAACCAACACTTCTGTTTCCAGTCTTGCCTCATGGCACAGACCAGGCAGACCGCAGAGCTCATTTCCTGCTATACCTGTGTTTGTTATGGCAGCACCTCAAATCAGTACCAGTGAGAAGTAAACATTACCACGCGGGGGAATGCTTTCCATCGCTGTGGCAGTGGAAATATTAGCAAGCTCTTTTCACACCTTTTTTTTTCTCGAGGAGAGTCTAGGTACTAAACTCCAGGGGCACAGACTCTGAACAAGCTACAGGTGAATTTACTGTAAAATGTCAGCTCACACGGCCTCTGGTGGCCAAGCCATAGGCTCCAGTTATCCTTCTCCAGCTCTGCCAGGCTGCTCTTCCCAGGGCAGCTCCTGGAAAGTGGCACTGAGAACCGTGTCTTCCCATGGGCAAGTCCATCACCTGAATATTCTTCCTCAGTGCCTCACAGGTTGCCCCACATGCTTTTCAAAAGCCATGCCTGGCTGAAGAGCAAGGTCTAGCTATTGCAGGACTTCTTTTACTCTCCCCCCCCCAAAAAAAATACGTTGTTCTGAGATTATTAACGTAACTGCATCCAGTCTAGCATCCTTGAACGAGCTTTTTTCTGAAGTACCAAAGATTGGGTAGGGAGGTGAGGGGTCTGTGTGAGTGTGCACGTAGATAATCACAAGCTTAATGAACTACCACGCCTCAGCTGATGCACACACCATTGTGTGAGTTTGACTCAAGGTGGAAAGAGAAAAGCAACTTTGTGGTGCTGCAGGTCGAGTGATATGTGGTAAATTATTAAACTATAGTAGCCAGGTTGTTTGCAACACATCCCAAGTCAAATACCAGGCTCCAGTCTCAGGAAGGGAAAAGGGCTTTGATTGGGGTATGCAGGGTTTTTGAAGAAAGCAGCAAACAGAGTAGGTCCTGCTCATTCCTGAGGGCTCTGACAGGGACCGTGTTGTTTCCACTAGGGACTGCACTTTGTCACACAAGGGTGGGACTGCAGTCCCTTGCGTGCAGCAGAATTGATTGATATTTGTGGATTGCCTAACAAGAACTGAGCGAAAACCTTGATAGAGTGTGAACTATTACACTGTTGAAGGGGCCAAACTGAGCATCCCAGATCCTCCTTTGTCCTGGATGTTCCCAGCCCCGCACCGATGCTCTGGTCCCGCACACATCACCGATGCTCCCATCCCTCCCCGCACACAGAACTGATGTTCCCTGTCCCGCACCCATCACCAATGTTCCCTCCCCGCACCCCTCCCCAGTGCCCCCATCCCTCCCCAGTGCTCCCATCCCTTCCCAGTGCTCCCTCCCTCCCAGTGCTCCCACCCCTCCCAGTGGTCCCTC
>VWZF01001613.1:221986-232851 GCA_013396755.1 Sclerurus mexicanus | reverse complement strand
GCAGACAGGCAGGCAGACAGACAGACTGACAGGCAGGCAGACAGACAGGCAGACAGACAAACTGACAGACAGGCAGACAGACTGACTGACAGGCAGACAGACTGACTGACAGGCAGACAGACAGGCAGACTGACAGACAGGCAGACAGACTGACTGACAGGCAGACAGACTGACAGGCAGACAGACTGGCAGACAGACAGACTGGCAGACAGACTGACAGACAGGCAGACAGGCAGACTGACTGACAGGCAGGCAGACAGGCAGGCAGACAGACTGACTGATGTCCCCCCAGTGGGTCACGCTGTGCTCGCCATCAACGGCGCCGAGGTCAATGGGCGCTTCACGGCGGATGGGAAGGATGTGCTGGAGTTCCTGGGCAACCCTGCCAACTACCCCGTGTCCATCCGCTTCGGCCGCCACCGCCTGTCCTCCAACGAGAAGCTGATGCTGGCCTCCATGTTCCACTCGTGAGTCAGGGTGGGCTGTGAAGGGACAGGGGTGGCGCGGGCAGGGGTGGCGAGGGGCACGCTGAGGGTCCTGTCCCCACAGGCTGTTCGCCATCGGGTCACAGCTGTCCCCAGAGGTTGGGAGCTCTGGGATTGAGATGCTGGAGACGGACACCTTCAAACTGCACTGCTTCCAGACACTGACAGGTACTGTCCAGCCCCAGGCACTGCTCTGCTCTGCCAGGGCTGCCTGTGCTCAGCCCTCCTTACACTCCTGGTATTGTGGCTCCAGGGATCAAATTCATGGTTCTTGCTGACCCGAGGCAGACGGGGATAGATGCTCTTCTCCGCAAAATCTATGAGATTTACTCTGACTTCGCTTTGAAGAATCCTTTCTACTCCCTGGAGATGCCAATCAGGTAAGGAAAGGCCTACTTGTAGTAGGCTGAAACCCCTCGTTGCTTTCTGCCTTTGCAGTAATGAATGTGGACAGCCCTGAAGTTAAGTAGGAAAGCAAACCTAAAGGCTGAGGGAAGGGGAAGTCACAGCACACTGCTGCAGGGACAGGACATTGACCTGAGCTCTGTGCCAGCAAAATGGGAGGTGCACTTCCTTTGGCACAAACCCTGCTGTCCTAACACTCAGGCCTATACAAGGAGCTTTGATCTCAATTAAGGACCAAGCCAAAGCTCAACAGTCAGTTGTGTCATAACCTCCCAAGTCTCTCCTTGGTCCATTGGTAAAGTCATCTCTTTTGCTTTTCTGACTGTTTCAGGTGTGAGTTGTTTGATCAGAACTTGAAACTTGCTCTGGAGGTGGCGGAGAAAGCTGGACCTTTCGGACCTGGATCATAGAGAAAGCCTTGCCTGTTGCATGGACTCCTTTCTCTGAAGAATGGGGCCTCTCTCTTCCCTGGCTGGCCTGTCATGGAGCTCCCCCCTCCACAGCAGAGACTGCACATCCCCAAAACATGCTTCATTATCTCCCAGGATACCATTTTATCACCTTTGTTATGAAACTTACCTTAAACAGATTCCTTGGCCCTGTTTACATTTGGCCACAGGGACTTATTCTGCTCTTGCAGCCCCTCTGCACTCGGGTGAAGGAGGTGCAGGTCCATGGCCTTACCAAAATCAATGGCTTTACTTCCTGTCATGATTGTACATATGTATTTTTCCTGTATAGCTCTAACTTACGGTCTTGCAGAGGGTTTCCATGTAGAAGTAACACGTGTTCATTAACAAGGTGAATGGCTGCTTGTTATCTGTTGGTGGGTACATTTGTGCCAGTGGCACCGCAAGAGGATAAATGGGCTTGGGTGGTTTTGCTTGTATCATTCTCCATAAGACAATGAGGGCCCTTGTGACACTGCTCCATTTTTATTTCACAGATAGAAGATCACATAATTAAGTACAAAATGTAATTCACTTCCATTGTTTTAATTAAGGCTGACTAACTACTCTTGCAACCAAGCTGTTCAGCAAAGTACCTGCATGCAGGTTCTTCACGAGTTGAACTTGCCTCTTTCAGGACCCTAAAGCAGTAAAACTTTTTGGGGAAAAACAAGAATACACAACAAAATCGGGGTTTAAAAACCTGAGTGTACTTATTGCAGAGTGCTGGGTCTGACTGCTCAAGGCTGTCAGCAGTGGCTTTGCAAAGGCTGGCTTGGAGGCAGCCTGAGCCCCTGCCCACTGCCACGAGAGATGCAGCTCTTGACCAAAACCACCCCAGACTACACACCTTGTACTCAAAACAGAGAAGCCAATGCTACAAATACAGGTTATCATGAAACCCAGCTGCAGAAGTTGTGGGTTGGCGGTGGCTGCTGTCACAGTTCCTGCAGCTGGGGCAGTTTTCCTGGCTGATTTGCAGAGCACTCCTAGGAGCTGCCTTGGCAGCAGCTGCCTCCCCTGCAAATCATTAACACTGCACACAGACATCACACCGGGCAGGATCAGTTCACCAGCAGGAGCTTCTCTAAATGCCACAAATTCCCTGGAAACGTGCCTATTTCTAAGTGCTGCAGAAGCCACAGCACATCCCACCATTAGCAGCACTCCCTGGCTCCTGACAACTAACCCTGGGTACAACTAAAGCCTCACTGCTGTCTAAGCAGCCCTGAGGCTGGACTGAGGCTGTCACCGTTCCCTGCTCTGCCGCTGTCCTGGGGCTGAGCATGCACGGAGCTCATGCCGAGTGACCTGGGACAGCTGCACACACAGCTGGACACGATGAACACGGGTGGCAAAGGCTCGGTTCAGGGCCCCTGAGCAGCGGAGCTGAACTGATTAATGTCTCAGTTAATGGCTGGGACAAACAGGACCGACAGAACTAAAGGTAAGCGCACCTGAAGGCGGTCGTTTCAGACCGTTTGTAGTGGGGAAGCTCAGGCTGCGGAGCCCGCTCACTTCATTGACAGTGCTGTGAGGAAGAGGTACAGCAAAATCACTGCAAATGTAAACTAGGTGAATCATCACATCTCGAGGGAAAAAGTGATCAGTAGCAGGAACCTTGTGGCCTCAGGCACCTGACGGTGGCCGAGAAGTTGAGACATTTTTATCTAGGTTGCAGCAATAGGTAAACTCACTCCTAGGCCAGTTAAACAAAAACGAGCATCATTCACGTCAGCGTGGGAACATCCTTTTCACCAAGCAGCTTATCCTCAGTCAGCCTTCTTGGGAATCCTGCCCATCTTGGTGCGGATGTTCCGCAGGAGGAAGAAAGCCACTGTGCTCCCAATACAGGTGACTTCAGCTACCCAGAAGGCTGTGGCCCAGCTGTAATGCTTGGCAATTGTACTGAATGGCAGTCCAGCCAGGAAACCCCCAACTGCAAAGGAAAACAAACAGGGAGCTAGAAACACTTGTGTGCCCCAGTTTCATCTGGTTTTGCATGTACAAACATTCCTCAGGCTTCCAGCTCCGTTATCTCTGCTTCCCATGATCAGTAACTTGGCACCCAGGGGCCAGACCATGCATCACCAAGAATGTGCAAGGGCTTTGTTTGGGTTTTGGGGAAATGGGTATAACTCACCGTTGGCCATGAGGGCCACTATGGCATGAGAAGTGCCACACAGGTTGGCAGGGGCGCTTTCGTTGGCTATGACCCCAAACAGAGCAATCGGCCCGTATGAGGAGAACCCAAACACAGCTCCCAGAGTCAGGATCCACAGCTGTCAAAATAAGTGAAGATGAGAAACAGGATCTGTGCATCTCACCGCTGTCAGCCAGCAGCTGCTGACAATTCTCAGGTCCCACACACGGTGCCAGGGAGTTCTGACATTTCTGGACTGACACCAGCTCCCTGGCCTGCAGCCAAAAGAGCTCAAGCCTGTACAGACCCCATGTACATGCAGCCCAGCTGCATCTCCACCACTCTGTCTTGTGGCCAGCACAAGCTCTCCTCCCTCCCACAGCTCTGCCCCCACACCGTGTAACACATCCTGTGCTGATTTGCAAGAAAGAAACAGAACATCAAAGAGAGACAGGTAAGGAGCCTGTGAAGTCACAGGCGGCAGCTGTGAACCAGGTTGCTTCCATAAATAATCCTTGAGACACCAACTGAAAGCTTTTCTCAGTTTAGATGCATGTGACCGATCAGAGCATCTTTATTTGTGAGGCACCTCTCTCTGATAACCTCTATGCTACTAAACTGAGAACCAAAAAGCCAAAAGAGCCCAACAGACTGAACTTCAGTGTTAGCTTACGCTCTGAGCAACCTACCCAGCCCAAAATTATCAGTCTCGTTTGCACAACAAAGGACAAGTAACACCCCTACATTACAGTATGCTTTTTGAACTGTATATACCATTTCAAAAAGCCCAGGAGGAACTTAGTGCCATCTTATTTTCCAGATGTAAAACAGAAACGACAGGTCAGGAAAATCTGCCAGAAACTAAGCAGGAATGTATCTGCCAAAGCAGAATCATTCTTCCTGATCTCACCCACAAAACCCCTTAACTGACTATATTTTACCTGGAAAACAGAAGTCCTCAGAACATTCCGTACAAGAACTTTAAAATTCTGTATTTAGATTTTTTTAAGTCAGTGCAATCAAATCATTTTAAGAAAAGGTTTCTTTTACAAGACTTACAGTAATCTCTTCTCAATGCCCTGGTTCTAAGTTCTGAGCTGCTAACCAACCTCCCAGGACAGGAGTAAGGCAGACCAGGGAAAGCAGAAACAGGCAGAGGGAGAAAAAATGCAAGCAGAAACCTCATGTTCTTTTAGGCCTGTAAGATGAGCTAGAGGCTGCAAGGCTACAGTCCAGAAGTGGTTTTCCTGAAGAAGAAATAAAAAAGGAAAGGAGAAAAGAAGTTTAATTTATTTAGCAATCATGAAGGCAGATGCAAGGAAGGCTAGTAAGGCAAGCTGCCCACGCTGGTCAGGCAGCAGGAGCAGCCCAAGGCAGGCTAAGTCAGCATTTCTTTGTAGCACAAACAAAGAAACCCTTGGGAAGGGTGAAGGAAACAGTCATGCTCCCTGTCATCAAACCTCCCCATTAAAGGGCTATCCCTACAACTGATGGCACATGAATTACCTTGGGAGAGTCGCCTGTGACCGTGACCCGAAAGAGGAACATGGACACACACATCCCAGCCATCATGGAAAGCAGCAGTGTGTGCCGAGGATTCCCATAGCTTGAGAGACCCACCTGTAACACAGGAAGGAAAGCTAAGAGTGAGAAATTGGAGGGACACTTCCTTCCTTTTATACTTGTAGTGACTAATGCCATCCACACAGTCCAGTCAGGAGCACAGATGGCACATCAGCAGCACGCCAAGCACACGGCAGAACTGGGTACAGGCTTGTTTCTCAGTTGTACCCACAGGGACACCACCCTGCCTGAGCCCCTCCGTGAAACAGCTCAGATTGGTGCTGTGTTACCTGCCCAGCACACCCGAGGGTGCACACTACTTACTCTTGCTACTGCTCTGTCAGACAGGTATCCAGCAGCAATGCTTCCCACCAGGCCCCCGATCTCCAGGGCACTCATGTAGGAGCTGCCTAGAATGCAGGTGAAGCAAAGAACAGCCCATCAGATTTGGTCTAAACAGCAAGGCTGCTGTGCATTTCAGACCAGCCCTGCTGCTGTCAGCTCACAATGAGCTTGAGCAGCTATGCTGGACACGACCCTTCAGCTCATTCTTGTTCACGAATGTCGGTCTGCAGCAAAATACAGCTTTGCATCTTACCCACAAGCATGGACTGTCCCCTCTCCTGGATCAGAAAGAGCTGTCCCCAGTCAGTACAGCACGTTTTCACTCCAAAAACCACCAGGTAGCCTGTCGAGAGCACCCAAAGGTACGGGGAGAGCAGCAGCTCTGTCAAGGTGCTGTTGTCACTGGAGGAACCTGCAGGAACATCGGGGGAGCGTTATCACAGCTGGAGCACAGCTGCTGAACCACACAGACAGTCCTGCAGGCAGGATCCACGCATGAGAACATCCCCACACAGGGAAGTATTCACAGCTGCTGCTTTACCTCCCCCTTGTTCTGGTGATTTCAGAATCTCTTCTCTCGTTTTATCCCACATTCATTAAAGACTTGAAAAGAATAATCAAAACACTACTCCCAGTAATGTTCTGAATTGTGGTTGCCAATAAACACTTCACAAAGGTTGTTAGAAAATTTATCTGCTTCTTCAGATTCTCTGGGAGCATTTTTAAGCTGTGCCTGTGAAAGCCACTGCACAGACCCAAAGAAAGATGCTGACTTTCAGGTGCTACCTTGATTTTTGCCTCAGTCTTCCAGAACACAAATAAACCTGCTCTCTCCAGAGAACATTCTTGGGAAGCAATATCCTTTTCTTATGCAAAGAGGTCAAGTCTGGCAGCACAGGCACCATGGGGTAGTGTGGCACATAGGCTGACTTTCTACTGGCCTTTAAAATACAAGAGCAAACCTGTGTTGAAATTCCCCTCTACCTGTTGTGCTTTCAGAGAATCACCACACTCAGTGGTCTGAACAAACATTTACTAACTAGATGCCCTCTGCTAGGACAGAAACACTGAGCAGAGTCCACTGCGAGCCAGGGGTCAAGAGAACCCACAGAGGGGTGAGGGGAGAATCAACCAACGCAGAGGAGTGGAAGGTCAGGCTTAAGGAAGCATTCCCTGCTGTTGTGGTTTTCCTCTCTCCAGCACCCCACCACGACTGAGCTCACAATCTGAGGCCCCAAGAAAACTGGGGCACTGCCAGCAGGAAGATGTGACACGCAGGGGCAGAGCCAGCCCTGGGTGTCTCAGTGACACACAGGCAGGCTGCTGGCAGGCTGAGGAGCGGGGCTAACAGAGGTCAGGCTCTTCCCCTGCTCTGCGACAGTCTCAAGAGCCCCTACACCAGCCCCTTCCCACAGGATCACACTGGGTCTTGGTTTATACAGTTTGTAACTTCAATGCAGTGGCTTGACAGTTGCCAGAATAAAATGGCGAAAATCAACCCCTTACCACGTGCGTGCCAAGCTGTGATCTCAGGAATTGGGAAGGATGGGGGTCTCTGTACACTGAGAGCAACGCAGCTGTGCCAGAAGAGCCAGAAGGCACTGTACCTTCTCCTGCTGGCAGTGAAGTCACACGCTCACCTTTCTTCCCTTTCTTGGCTCCTTGTTCAATGTTGGGCAGCCCAACATCCGACGGCTCGTTTTTAATCAGGACAAGGCAAACAAAAGAGACAACCACGCAGGTGAAGCCAGAGAAGGACAAAGTCATGCGCCAATCGTAGTTCATAGACACGAGAGCAGCGACAATGGGGCCTAAGCCTCCAGCCAAGTTCATGCTTGTAGACAGGATTGCCCACCAAGTCCCAAACTGGGAAGGCTCAAACCACTGTGCAACAACAAGAAAAACAGCATGAGGTGTAAGAGAGTGACAGCACACCTGAAAATCCTCCCTTGAGGCCCATGCTGTGGAGCTGGAGCAATTCAGACACCGATCTACAAATCAGGTAGAGGGAGCACCCATGCTTCGCTACTTCAGTCATGCAGGGAACTCCAAACATTACTCAAGTGTCAGCCACAGGAGCCTGACAGGTGCTCATGCTGTGAGCCAGCTCAGAGTTACTTCCATTTACAGATCATGAAACTGAGACGTGAGCCAGGAGAGGCAAATTCAAGAGCACATGGTTCTGTGTACTCACTTGGTAGGAACAGCGCCGTTCTGGAGAGGTCTGCTGGCTCAGGACCATGGATAGACACACAGAGAGTCACGGGGTAACTTTAGGACTCGCTGTTGCATTAAGTATCAGGCATAAATGGGCTCTGCATTGCAAGAAGTACTGGGAGCCAGAACCACTTGGGTGGTTCTTGTCAGCAGGAAAATGTCTGAGAGCTACCTTCATGAAGCAATTCGGGAAACACCATGGCTGATGTTTCTGTTATTTGGGACCTCCTTTTCCGTGCATGCAGCCATCCTGGACAGCCCTTTTCTTCCTGCTTAGGTGACGCTGAGTGCCTCACAGAAAGGCAAGGCAGTTATTCATCTCTCCCCCACCCCATCCTGCAAGTATGTGCAGTACATGCATTCCTGGATTTTACATCTTCCATGAGGGATCAGCACAGAGACAACCAGCCTCCCTTCCTTCTGTCCCAGGGACAAATCTGTTCCCTTCAGATTGCCACAAAGCCCAAGTACAAGAAGTTTGGAGAGCTGCCTCACGCTGTTCCTCCATGTCACCCAGTTTTACACCTGAACTGCCTGCAGTTTGGAATTCCTGAGTTGCCTGAGCGTGCAGGTGGAACTCTGCTCATTGCCCCCTGTCCCGCAGCAACAGATGAGCAGCTTAAAATACTTAATTCCAACAAAGTCCACCTCCACAGGGCAGGACTCTGTTACTCACCAAACCGAGTTAGACCCGGGGCACACACAGGCAAGGGCTACAGACTGAATCTCTGCTGTAAGAGAATCTCTGCTGTAAAAGGCAGAATCTCTGCTGTAAGAAGCAGAATCTTTGCCATAAGAAGCAGAATCTCTGCCATAAGCAGAATCTCTGCTATAAGAAGCAGAATCTTTGCCATAAGCAGAGTCTATGCCATAAGAAGCAGAATCTTTGCCATAAGGAGCAGAATCTTTGCCATAAGGAGCAGAATCTTTGCCATAAGAAGCAGAATCTCTGCCATAAGCAGAATCTCTGCCATAAGACACAGAATCTTTGCCATAAGCAGCAGAATCTTTGCCATAAGCAGCAGAATCTCTGCCATAAGCAGCATCTTTGCCATAAGGAGCAGAACCGTTGCCAGAAGACACTCTGTCTCTGCCATAAGCAGAATCTCTGCCATAAGACACAGAATCTTTGCCATAAGGAGCAGAATCTTTGCCATAAGAGGCAGAATCTGTGCCATAGGCAGCCCCGTGCACAGATCTCACTCTGCAGGCAGCAGAAAGCACCAAGACAGCGCTTCTCACCCTCCTTTTTCCTAAGGGAGCAGGAGGAGATGCACGACTCGGAGCAGCCCCGTGCCCACCGCTGCCGCCGGGGCCAGGCCAGCAGTGACAGTGCCAGTGGCAGTATCAGTGGCAGTGCCAGTGTCCGTGCCAGTGGCAGTGTCAGTGCCAGTGACAGTGACAATGCCAGTGGCAGTATCAGTGTCAGTGGCAGTGCCACTGGCAGTGCCAGTGCCAGTGTCAGTGCCCGTGGCAGTGGCAGTGCCCCCGGCAGTGTCAGTGCCAGTGACGGTGACCATGTCAGTGCCAGTGTCAGTGCCAGTGGCAGTGTCAGTGACAGTGCCAGTGTCAGTGTCAGTGCCCCCGGCAGTGTCAGTGGCAGTGCCCGTGTCAGTGTCAGTGGCAGTGGCCGTGTCAGTGTCAGTGACAGTGGCAGTGTCAGTGGCAGTGACAGTGTCAGTGCCAGGGACGGTGACNTGTCACCCAGTTTTACACCTGAACTGCCTGCAGTTTGGAATTCCTGAGTTGCCTGAGCGTGCAGGTGGAACTCTGCTCATTGCCCCCTGTCCCGCAGCAACAGATGAGCAGCTTAAAATACTTAATTCCAACAAAGTCCACCTCCACAGGGCAGGACTCTGTTACTCACCAAACCGAGTTAGACCCGGGGCACACACAGGCAAGGGCTACAGACTGAATCTCTGCTGTAAGAGAATCTCTGCTGTAAAAGGCAGAATCTCTGCTGTAAGAAGCAGAATCTTTGCCATAAGAAGCAGAATCTCTGCCATAAGCAGAATCTCTGCTATAAGACACAGAATCTTTGCCATAAGACACAGAATCTTTGCCATAAGGAGCAGAATCTTTGCCATAAGAGGCAGAATCTGTGCCATAGGCAGCCCCGTGCACAGATCTCACTCTGCAGGCAGCAGAAAGCACCAAGACAGCGCTTCTCACCCTCCTTTTTCCTAAGGGAGCAGGAGGAGATGCACGACTCGGAGCAGCCCCGTGCCCACCGCTGCCGCCGGGGCCAGGCCAGCAGTGACAGTGCCAGTGGCAGTATCAGTGGCAGTGCCAGTGTCCGTGCCAGTGGCAGTGTCAGTGCCAGTGACAGTGACAATGCCAGTGGCAGTATCAGTGTCAGTGGCAGTGCCACTGGCAGTGCCAGTGCCAGTGTCAGTGCCCGTGGCAGTGGCAGTGCCCCCGGCAGTGTCAGTGCCAGTGACGGTGACCATGTCAGTGCCAGTGTCAGTGCCAGTGGCAGTGTCAGTGACAGTGCCAGTGTCAGTGTCAGTGCCCCCGGCAGTGTCAGTGGCAGTGCCCGTGTCAGTGTCAGTGGCCGTGTCAGTGTCAGTGACAGTGGCAGTGACAGTGTCAGTGCCAGTGACGGTGACCATGTCAGTGGCAGTGGCAGTGCCATTGGCGGTGGCAGTGACAGTGCCAGTGCCAGTGTGTCAGTGGCAGTGCCAGTGACGGTGACAGTGTCAGTGTCGGTGCCCCCGGGCTCACCTTGCGCAGGACCTTCCCGCAGGGCGGCCAGCCCAGCCCCTGTGCCAGCCCGTTGAGGAACCAGAGCGCGGCGAAGGCCGAGACGGTGCCGCTCCAGGAGAACACCACGTTGACGAGGCCCACCATGAGCAGGCCGGAGGAGAAGAGCCAGCGGGCGCTGAGCCGGTCGGACAGGACGCCGCTGACGAACTTGCTGACGGCGTAGGCCGCGGACTGGCTGCTGGTGACGAGACCTGCGGCGGGCAGAGCCCGGCGGGCGCCTCAGCCACGGCCCCGCGCCCGGCCGCGGCCCCGGGGCACCCCCGGCACTCACCCAGGTCGTCCTTGCCCAGCGGCACCTCGGCCATGACGGCGGGCATGACGAACGAGAAGGTTTTGCGGTTGAAGTAGTAGAGCGTGTAGCCCACGAACATGGCCGAGAAGATCAGGGCCCGGTGCCGGCCGTACCCGCCGGCCGCCATGGCGGGGACCGGACCCTCCGGGGCAGGACCCTCTGGGGCACGGACCCCCCGGGGCCCGGACCGGGCCGCGCGG
>VWZF01001613.1:208266-221748 GCA_013396755.1 Sclerurus mexicanus | reverse complement strand
ACACAGAGACACACAGAGACACAGAGACACACAGAGACACACAGAGACACACAGAGACACAGAGACACACAGAGACACAGAGACACACAGAGACAGAGACACAGAGACACACACACAGACACACACGGCCCCGCAGCTCCCCGCGGTAAACGCAGCCCCGCAGGTCCCAGCAAACACAGCACACGGGCTCCCCTTGCCCCGCAGCTCCCCCCGCACACACAGCCTCTCAGGAACTGTCGCTTTTATTTTTGGTTGAAGAGGCCGAATGGACGACGACGTCAGATGCACACCTGTGTGAGCCCACTCGTGTCCGTGCCCCCGAGGGGGCAGGAGGCCACGGCCAGGACGGGGAAGGGCACGATGAAGCCGGTCGAGATGCCGAGAAAGGAGGGCAATTGCCATTAGATTTTCCAGGTTTGGTTTTGCCACTACTCTTTGGTCCATATCGCCGTCTCTGTGGCTTACAGGATGTGCCAACACAGAGCCCCTTCTTTCCCCCTCCTCAGCATTCAGTGTTACCTTTTCTGAACTTTTAAAACTATGAACAGAATCTTTCTGTCAAGTCTCACTTCATGGCTTTTGGATTCTGCCACAGGGCACAGACAGGTGGTTTTAACAAAGAGCCTGTGGAACACAGACACGGCTATATCTCAAAGCACAGATCATCTGCCTCCCCAGTTCTGTTCCACCTTCCCATGAACCAAAAAAAATCTTCCCACAAGCTGAAATCACACATTTGGTCTAAGTCAGAGCCTCATATGAAAAGACAACAGCACCTCAGGTCTGTATCCTCCTGCAATCATCTTCACCAGAGGTGGGGCACAGAGTTTATGCTCCATGTTACTTCCTAAAGCTTGGGATGTTTCTTTACTGCTTTCTCTCCACAGAAAAGTCACTTTGGTGACTTCTGTACTGAAACAGACATAAATTCTCGGTGGGCATTCTGCCACACATAAGAAAAGAAAAATAAAAACCAATTCACTAAGTTAGTAGCGGCAAAATCCCCAGAAGGAACAAAAAAATAAATTTACATCTCTATCCCATTGTGTTGTCAGACTCTTGCTGTGTTCCATTTACATCATGACTAACCAGGTCCATGAGAAAAACAAGAAAGTAACCATGAAATAAATAGATGCTGACACTCATGAGATTTCAGGGTGTTACAATTCATCATTTTTCCTGCTTTCTCCTCCAGCTTCTGTCTTCTTCTCTTTTTTGGACCCTGTGTAATGAAGCAAACTCAGTTACACCCTGCAATGGTTTTCACAGCAGCAAAGCAGCACTGAGAGTCCCTGACATTCAGAAAGTTTTCCACCACACTCTCAGTCCATGGCACAGAGGTGAGGGGATGCTTTGGGGACTGACAGCTCTATGGAGCTGAGGATGTGAGCTCCCTGCACCTGTTAACAGGCTGCCCTGGCAACAGGAGCAGCAGAACCCATCTGTCTGAACAACAAAAACTGTAGGAACAGCAAGGAACCAGAATCTGTCTTCCTGTTTGAGAATTAACAGTGTATCTGCAGTCAGGGGTTCTACCCCTGTAGAATGGTACCTCCTGCAGCTAAAAATCTGCAAAGCAGCTCACAGACAGCTTGCACTTGCAGCTCCCCAAGCTACAGATTATTAGTCAAACATTTACCCACCGGAGTTTGATCCAGGCTCAGCATCTATTGTTGCTTTGTCAGCTGCAGGAGGTTCCTTGGCTGGACCAATATCCTCCGGTTTGTCTACATTTAAAGGAGAAAAAATAAAAGTCAAGGGAGAAAACACAGGGGGGCAAGGTGCAAGGAGATTAGGTGAGTAGAGGTGAGGTTAAACCAGCCAGCTGTGGAGCCTTAGCAGGACTGTAATAGTTCACTCTCACAGTGGATTGCTCTACAACACTCAAGAGAAGCATCACAAAACCACTCCTTATTTCCACTGACTCTGAGTGCCAGGCTTTACGTCCCCAGGAGCCCTGAAGACTGATTGGTTGCAAAGGCAAGTGACCTTTGGAACTGTGGCTATGAGCAGGATCCCTTGTTCAGGCCAGAGGAACCATCAGGAACTCTGTTGACAAACAGCACTCCAGATTTAAAAGGACCAGGGGACTGAGGATCTTCGAAAGTTCAGAAAACTCCAAGTCCTAGTGTCCCAAGATTTTTTTTTCTGGGGCCTATCTAAGTCACAAACCCTTCTCATCAACAACTCATTCTATTCCTTGATCTAGGACCAGACCTTAAGTCCTTCCCTCTGCACACCAGAGTGCAGTCAATTACTTATCTTTCCTAAAAGGCAACCAGCCATTGAGACAGACACTGACTAACCATCCTGGGAAGTTTATAAATACTTGCTGTTTCCTCATGAGAAAAACAAACAAAGAGTGGGGGCAAAAGGCTGCTGCCATATGTAGACTTTCTCAACTGTTTTTGAAAATTAAGAGGAAGGTAATTTAATGCCACAGTTAACTATTGTCCTCCCTTCTTTAGCTCCCCTTCACTCAAGGCAGAGAAACACGAGTGTGTTACATGCAGTAGTTATAAACTAAGAGTTATACCCACGCTCCCCCACCTGCTCCTTACCTTCTTGTTTCCCCTCCGTGGGAGGGATAGTGTTCTCAGTCTCAGGGGCTGCTGTAGCATTCTTGGCTGAATCAGTTTTTGTGGCGTTTTTCTCCCTTTTGGGCTTGGGCTTTGCAAACTTGGCCTTATTCAGGAGATACTGCACTTCCCTGTCAAGGGCTGCTATCTTGAGCTCTATATCTTTGGACAGCAGCACAGGTTTCTCAGTAGGAGAGAGCTTGTTCTGTTCAGCCAGCGTCTCATTTTTCCAGATCTGTGGGACATGAGGGAAGAGGTGCTTTTGGAATGTGTCTGAGTTACAGGAACTGCTGTGTATCACAGTATCTCACTGTCCCTGGCCTTTCTGCCTTACTCAGGCCAGCTCTGCTCCCTGCTGCGTTTCCACCAACCTCTTAGTTACCCAGACACAGGACAAAGAGAAACAAAACCCAGCTGCTGCCTTTAAAATCCACAGTCAGATCAGTGGGCTCTACCACCACCCTGGAGACAACTCCACGTGCAACACAGGAACCACTATCCCCCTGGACATGCTGGAGTCAGGCTGGGCATTAGGAAACACTCAAACACAAAAGGTTTGCAGGTGGTACGAAAACAAAACATACACACTGTACTCCATGACCTTCAGTGAAAGTATAGGGGAGGAAACACAACCCAAACTGCCACTCCACCCTCCCCCAGCATCATTCCATCCTTTAGTACCGTAGTTTCATTGATGGCTTTTTCCAGTGTACTCAGCTCCACTTCTGTGAATATCTGGTCAGACTCTGGAATCATTCGGGCTCCCCTGTAGACAAGAAGAAAGCTTATTTTTGTTAAGCCAAGCAGACTGCACCTTGGCAACACTGCGGTTTTAGCTCCAGCAATACAAAACATAACAACCAGCACGGGGTGCGTGCAGCACTGGACCCTTCCTGCCCCCCAGGTTTGGACAGAACTTGTGTGCACTTGTTCATGGGTCGTGCAGACATAGGCACAGAGAGCAAGCAGAGCTCTGCCTGTCTTTTCTCAGGAAGTGCCAGTGACTTTCAGACCACATTCGCTCTGGTCTCATTCTGCTGGCAGCTCTTACATGACCAGCTGCATGACATGACATTCCCTCCCAACAGCCTGCTCTTACTTGAGGAAGATGGTGGAGTGGTTGAGCAGACTTTCCAGGGCAGCCAGACGTTCTGGCCACTTTCTCCTTTCCTCGACGCGGAAGAAAAGGTTCCTACAAAGCTTTTTCAGCTCTGAAAGCTTGTCTTTCAGCTCCTGAAAATAGGGAAGAGGAGAAAGGATAGTTTGACTATTGTCTAACACTGATGACTTCAGAAGTTAAAACTGCATTTGTTGTTCACTCTATCAAATACACCATTTTATTGCAGTAAAAAAAGCCACATGACTAAGCTTTAAGTGGAATCAACAGGTTCCTGCTGAAGCTGTTGAAGAAGCACCCATGGTTGGGACAACTTCATATTTTGCTCTGTGGGTAATAAACTGAGGAAGCAAGAAACTCTCAAGGACTAGATAACAAAGGCTCTGGGAGCCTGTGTGATCATTTCCATGTCAGTGAGAGCAGACTGGCACCCTGACTGCACGCAGCAATACCTTTGTTGCAGCTGCATAGCCCTCCTCCTCCATCCAACTGGAAGCCTCGCTAAGCTTTTTCGAAATTTCTTCTCTCTGCTCCTCTGTTGAGACAAACTGGTACTCCTCTTGGTAAAGCTTGTCCTGAAAAGACCAGAGTAAACACTCCTGTCAAACACCACTGAGCCTGGAAGCGTAAAACAAAGAGCACTCATTCACTTCCAACTGGGCTGGGGTGCTGCCTGCACCCTCCCACAGGCAGGAGCATGATGGGGTATATACACCAGGTATAGACACATGCACAGCCCAGGTAAATGATGGTAGAGCTGCAACAGCCATAATTTCACACGCACTTAACACCAGTTGCTTCTTCTGTGCAACAGCTCCTGAGAAGCTGTAGCTTCTTCACAGCCTGGGGGCAATTGCTCCAAAGCACATATGTAAGTGCACATAAGGGATGCTGGAAACCCAAAGTACAATGTGTTGCACACACTGAAGGGAAGGTTCATTTTGTATTGAGGAAACATGGGCCTGGGAAGCCTAACAGCATCAGAAAAAGTGACTGAAAGACGAAAGCTGGGCTCTTCAAATCAGCTTCCCCCAGCTCAAACAACTCCCCTGCACTCAGATGAGCTAAAAGCTGTGCAAGACACTTCTACTTGCTCATCTGGAATTCTCATTTCTTTATATCCCTCTCTTACCTGGGTCTCAAAGATGAATGACTCCAAGCTGTTGGCCGATTTTTCTCTTTCCTGTTTCTCTAGATCTCTGATCGTCAAGTCTTGGAGTCTAATACGCAAAGAGAACAGAAATCAAAAGGTAGAAAGTGCCTTTGGATGAGCAGCACATCACACACAGCAGCTCCTGAGCAGTGCTGTGTGAGCTATTCCAAAGTAACCCACTTCCTTTATCTAGAGCTCTAACTTGGCAGAGCCATTTCAAACCTACTTTTTCATTGAGCTCTTCAGTTCATCTTCCACCAGGTCAGGCACATCGTTTACATCCAGCTCCATGGTGACCTCATGGACAAGCTTCTGCTTCTTGGGTGCTTTGATCTTCTTCTCTTCCTCTGTTTTGGTAGCTGTGCTGTCACCAGAACTCTTAGACAGTTCTTCCTCTTTTGCAGCTTCTCTGTTTTCTTTGGGATCCTGTAACACAAAGTATGTTCTCAGGCAAGGGAAGAGACTCAGATTCTGCCTACATTTTCCAAGGCAGGGCACTAATACAGAAGGCAGAATTTCACTGAGGAAATGAAATTAGTCCCATTTCTTCAATTTGATGCCCACCTGAGACTCTGATTTCTGGCCTTCTTCCTTTTCCTGTGACTCTGCTTTCTGAGAGGCAGTTTCTGTCTGGCCTGGAGACTGCTGTTTCTCTTCTCCCTGCTCTTCACCAGCATCTTCAGTACTGCTTTTCTGGTCTTGTTTCTCTCCCTGCTCTTCTTTACCTGCTTCTCCTAAGCTCTCTTCCTCCTCCTGGTCATCACAGGCAAGTAGAGGGGAAAGCAAAACAGTGTTTTAAATGTAGAAATTCCACGCAAATGTTTCACAGAACAGGTAATTCCACATAATTGCCACAGCAAGACACAGGGGCTCCCTCCTGCTGGCAATCCCCCTGGGGCTCACCTGAACAGAGTCTGTCAGGTTCTCCCCAGTCTCTGGTGTAGGGCCACCACCCCCGAACAGGCTTGAGATGGTGTTTCCAAGTTCTGTCAAGGGGAGACAAAAAATCCAGAATGTTAGGTATCCAGAGGAGGAAGAAAGCCATCTTCAGCTCTCAGTCCTTCCCCTCACAACCACAATTGCCAAGGAGCTCCCTTGGCAGCACAGGTGAGCTCCACACACTCCAGACTCATCCTTTTCCAACCTCCCTCTGTGTTCTTGCATGCACAGACTGTGGAACCTCCCAAATCCAAAGAAACACAATGCTTGTAGTTATCTCAGCCATTACAGGTAACAAAACAGTCACTGTGAATATCCAAGTTCAGCAATTACTTGTCAGTGTTGACTCCTCCTCCAGCTTGTCTTCCACCAAGGTCTCAAACACAGATTCCACCTTGAAAATAGGATGCTCAGGATTAGTTTTAATCAAGGACCACCCATACTGGAGAGAGGGACAGAAACAGAAAATACATCAGCTGACAACCATCCCAACAGGTGGTGCTTACCCGGTCAAGACTCAGTACTCCACTCTCATCCATGTTGAAGTGAGCTTTGATGCCTTTGGATTCATAATCTGAGTGCTTCTTGAAACTCTCCCCAACTCCCTTTAGCCTCACAGTAGTGAGATTGAGAGAACCGAAAACTCTGATGACACAAAGACAAAAGCAGAGAGGTAATTCAGTGCTGCAGAACAGCCAACCCCTGCTCACGGCCATGCTGACAGTGATGGGCAACTGCACAAAGCAGGGACTGGCAGGGCTCAGTTTGCTAAAGCTCGGAGAACAGATGTGCCAGTGCCAGTCAGACACACAGGCTGCCTGGCAATGCATCTCCAGCCAGGCATGCTGCACTGCCACGGAGCTGCCAGCTCAGGTGCTGGGCTCAACTCACCGCAGGTCATCCTGGCTCAGGAACGTCAGATCCCCGTAGTTGACATAGAACTCAAAGTCATCTGTGTAGCGGTTGAAAGTGATCACTTTGCGCTGGGGATAGGGCGCCATGCGCTGGAACAAAATCCTCTTGTTATGCTTTAAACTCCTGGATTTATCATCCTCCTCAACTTCACGAGTAAACTCCACCTGCAACACAAACAGAAAATGAGGCTCAGTAACTGCAAACTTCCTCTGTGGCATCTGCATCAGCAGCTTTTGGCTGCTCTGCCTCATGCAAAAGTTGGGGGACAGGAAAATATTCCTCAGCCGATGTTTCCATATGCCTGGCTCCTTGGATATTGCACTTCTGCTTTCATTTTAAGATTGGCAGAAAGACCTCCAGAGTTTCCTTACTCAAAGGAAACCAACAGGTTCCAACCTGGACCATTTCTCCCAGCACAGCCCCATTTGCCCAAACCTTGCACAAGAGAAGGAAAGCCAAGGGTTACCTGGATAGGAAACACAGCAGCATCCCGAACAACGAAGGGCTTCACCTTAAAGGCTTTGCTCAGAGCAGCTGCCTGGTAGACTGCACCCATAGCAGCAGCCTCATCAGCATTGATATTCTTGCCCAGCTCTTCTCTATGAAGGGAAAAGCAACAGACATGAGATTTTCAGCCTCTGCCACAAACAGCAGCTTGTCAATGGGAGGCAGACTAGAAGGGGGCCTCACATACTCACTTGCCCACAGCTTTCAGCAAAACCTCCTGCACTTTGGGGACCCGTGTGGCACCGCCAACTAGAATCACCTGGTCAATTCCATCCTAGGGATTGGAAACAGTCACCTTGTCTTGAGAAAGCAATTTTGGAAAGCTAAATTCAGGGCTTCCTCACACTCCTTCCCCCGTCACCACGCACTGATGGGGTGCTCTGAGAACACCCACAACTACAGCCTGCTGTCCCAGTGCAGCTAAGTGCCCCACAGAACTCAGACAGAATGACATAAGCCGTGCCAACATGAGGCACCTGGAGCCAGGTCTGCCAAAGAGTGACAATGTGATCATGTCTTCAAGCCACCTGAAACACGTGGCTTGACTCAAAATTAAACAGACTATAGTTCAATGCCAGAGGAGGCTGTGACCCAGAGAGCCAGCTGGATCAGAACAGATAGAAACTGGACTCTAAGAGGTGACTCAGTGTCTTGCATTGAACACCAGAGCCCAAAGCTGCTCAAGAGCATCCTGGCACCCTGGAAAGGGAGCATTTCACACTGCAGTGACTCTCTCTCTAAAGGACTGCCTCAGGTTTTGTCCAACTGCAGCCCCTAATGGGGCTCCCTTTAGGGAGTGCACAAAGGAGAAGCCCAAACACCAACAATTGTTTCCAGGCTCTTTCAGTTAAAACTTCAGGAGTGAGACACGACAAAAAGAGCAAATATCAGTACTTCAACCCTCCAGCCAAGAGTAAAGTGTTTTAACAGAAAGAAACCCCCTCCTCCAAGTCCTTCATTTCTGATGGAATGTGCAGGGAGCCATGACACACTCCTGCTTGACCCTGCAGCAGGTAAATTCTCTGCAGCACCAACACCACCATCACAACAGCAGGCATCTACCTCCCAGCAGTGCTGATGACACAACCACTGGTGCCTCCATCATGACGTGACAGCAGCTCCACACACAGAAACTTCAGGCTCGTTAATGCATTTTCGTAAACATACCATGTTCATCTCTGCACTACTCAGAGCCTGCTGCACAGGTCCTGGGACACGCTTGAACAAGTCAGAGCACAAATCCTCAAATTCTTGCCTTGAGACTTTGGCTTTGAAGTCGATGTCATCCAGTAGTCCCTCAATCTGTTCAGAAAAAAAAACATGAGCCAGAATGAAATTATTTGTGGAGCATTCTCTAAGCAAAATCTTTGCCTGACTTGCCCAGTACGCAAAAAGTTCTGGCTTTCTTAACACACCACAGACCTAACCGTGCTCATCTGACCCCTGCCATTGCTAAGGTGATGAGAGGATGGAACATGGATATAATAGACAGCTTCTCTCAGTGAAACTCAACGTGAAAAACTCGCCTTCAATCCACTCATCAGTGCTACCAAGCGGGCAAAAACCAGGAGGGGCCACCGGGAAAGCTGCTCCTCAGCAGCCCAGTGCTGCAGGACAGTGTGTGCCCACACCAGCCCTCACGCCACCCCACCCTTGCCCCCAGAAAAAGCAGGAGCTGCGGGCAGCAGGTCAGACCTGCGCCACGTGGTCAGCGTTGGCACTCAGCACGGTTTTCAGGCGGTTGGCCTCCTTCAGCAGCTTGGCCATGGCCCGGGGATTCTTCCGGACGTCTTTGGAAGGGTGCTGCTCGTTAAAGAGCTTTGCCAAGTAGTCCCGGAGACGAAGCTCCATCTCTAAACCTCCGAGAGTACGGTCAAACCTGAGCACAAGAACAAACAGAGATGAAACAACTGAAACCGAGCTGAAACACAAACAAACTTCATGTGTTATTTCGCAAACATGCAGAGCAGCAAGTGGTCAAAAGTATTATCAGCTGCGACTGACTGCGAAAGAACAACAGTTGTCCCAAAAATAGCACATTATAATGACAGAAAGAAAAAAGAGATTTACCACCACAACAGCCTTTGGGCAGGGAATTTCATTATACTTGTGGTAAAAGCCCTATTGCCAAGCACATCAAACAGCTGAGAAGCCAAAGGGTGACTGTCTCAGGTCCCAGCTATTTTCTTGGAAAAGCAATATAAATGCTGTGGAGTTAAATTAAATACACTGCGTTTTCATTCCTCTCTACAAGAATATTGCTCTTTTTCAAACTGACACACTCTACTTCTGTAGGATTACATGAAATGGAACAGGCTTACATGGCTTGAGGCTATCAAAAAGCAAGCCTGAAGCAAACTAAGTGCACTAGTTCAGTCCTGGGCTCGTGGAAGTTCTCAGTTACATTTTGCACAAGTCAGCAACACCAGAATCAGTCCCACCTGGAGCCTTCTTGCTCCAAATGTTTTCCACTCAGCTGTCCAAATCACTGTGCTGAAACCTCACTGCAGAATTCTACATGTAGAAGAGACTGCGAAACAAACGGTTTCTTTCCTGAGACCTGTGGGGTTTGTGCAACTCACATGGAATTCTTACCCAATGCCCTGGATCTGCAACTGAGGTTGGGTTCCCGAGTCCTTAGTTTTCACTGTCTGATACGTAACAATTGTACAAACGGTGCTTCCTGCTCCCATGTCGTAAAACATTATATTCTGAAAAGAAAAGCTGGGACGGTGAAGCAGAAACACCTGGATATCCCCCATGAATAAGGAAAGAACCCATGGATTTCAGCGTGATACAGGACACAACTCTCTGCTCCCTGGACTGGCTTTATAGTGTAAAGGCAAGACTCATACTTTGACCAAACACAGGAGATGTTCATGGTCACACCTGACAGAAATAGACAAGAAAACTTTTCCCATCTATATAGCTAAAAAACTAAAGCCTTGCACTTTAAAAGCTTCACCAACCTCAGGAAAACAAGTACTTCCAAGTCAGTGTTCTAATACCTCAAGTAGTCATTACTCTTATTTCCCCCAGTTCATGGGCAAGGAACAAACACAGGTTTCCAAAACAGGAACTCCCAGCACCTGCCCTCACTCCAGAAGCTTTTAGGCTTCACCACACACACACACACACACACACAGGGTTCAACCTCTTTGTCTTGTTGATGAACACATGAAAACAGAGGAGACTGGCTGACCAGCAGAGTCCGCCTCAAGCTCTTTGGATTTTCTCTGCAGTTCTCTCCTCTGCAGGCAGGACCTCTGCATCTCCCAGCTGCACCTACCTGTGCAGTGGCATTGATGTCTTTCCTCCTAAAGACCCCATAGTTGAGTGCCACAGCTGTGTTGTCGTTGATGAGCTGCAGCACCTTGAGGTCGGCCATGCGGGCGGCGTGCAGCACCGCCCTCCTCTCCGCCTGGTTGAAGTAGGCAGGAACTGTGATCACCACGTCCTTGATGGGCTGCTCTGAAAGAGTTGCATGGAACACGTTTATCCAGCAGTGTAGCCACGTGAAAAGACTTGTGACAGGGTGACAGCAGCAAAGAAAGAGGACCCAAGGTAAAGATTTGCACGGGATGCAATCCTACAGCAGCAGGAGGATCCCTAGGGATGAATCTCTGTGTCCTGCTGGAATCAAGCAGACCTGGCAGATTCTCTGTCTACTGACCTCTGTTTCACAGGTCAGGGTACTCTCAAATGCTCTGGGCTGCCTTCACTTTCAACAAATACCTTCATGGAGCCTTACATTACCACTGCATCATGCTCACTCTACAGTAAAAAGTCTTTGGACTGGCTGTAGTGTCGCTGACCACACAATGAAGTCTCCTAGTAATTCACCCAGTTTTCATTACTGTGGTATTTCATTAGCAACACAGCATAAAATATGCACGACAGCCTCTTCTCCACTAGCAACTTTGACAGCAAAGAGCCTTTTTTTGCTCTTTATTTGTAGTTTAGCTCCAGCAGCAAGTCTCCACCCAGAGCAGGTACAGCCTTCTCAGAGCCACTTCCACCCTCCCCTGCAGCCACCTTCCCAAGTGCCTCCACTTTGCTCACACTCTCTGGGAGAGAAAACACTTCACATTTCTCCAGACTGCCTATGAGGCTCCTTCACCACAAGGCTGGGTGGGAAGTGAGGTGCCTGCCCACAAGAGTAAGATTAAGTTCCCAAACCTGCATCATATTAGAAACAAATGACAACTAGATAATCTTGCTTAGACAGCTGGAGAGACCCAACATCCTGTTTCTAAAAACCCCTGGGTTTCCAAACACCTTTGGTGTCCACTCAAATCCTGTAATGCACAAACACACACACAGACTGCAAGAAACAGCCAAATCCTTCCAACCTGCAAATTCCTCAGCCAGACCACGTGAATAGTTCAGGACCATCCCCAGCATCTCCTCGGGAGAATACTGTATCGTTCTACAACGGGAAAGAAAAGCATGGCATCAACAGGGAGCTGCACAAGCCTGGCAGCCACAGCCCCTCCCACCAAGGACCCAAAAAGCAGCCACTTACGGGGACAGCTTGAAGATGACGGTGTGTCTTGTCTCATCCTTCACCAGCTCGTGCTCTGGGAAGCGGGACTGGTACAGTGCCACGTGGGGGTTATCCATTCGCTTACCCAGCAGATCCTGGAAGTACCTGAATGCAACCTTGGGCGTCCTTATGGACTGCAGGAGGAAAAAGCACATCAGCCACCTGCATTGCTTTGGCTACAGCAGCCTCAAGCCAACCCCTCCTAGGCTGCTGGCTATGGGAGGAGGAGCACATGCCCAGTATGCAGAGCAAGTGACACATCAGAGAGATGAGAAGCACAGGACAGCAAAAAAAACTCACTGTCCCAGTGAGTTTTCATCACAACCTGGACTGCCAGTACTGTGCGTGCAGGGACTCTTACCATCCCCAGCGCGCTGTCGCCGAAGAGGCGCTCATTGTCCTTCAGAGAAACAGCCACGGGTGTTTTCCTTCGTGATTCCCTGTGGGGAGAGGGAGGAATAAACCAGCTAGAACAGGTGAGCGTTCCACACAGTGAGGAAGGATGCTGTTCCCACTCCAGGACTAAGGGAAGGTGCTCAGATACCTGCTGGGCAGAGGAGGACCCCCCTGCCCCTTGAGGGCTTTGGTTTTGCTTCCTTTCACCCATGAGCAGGACAAGACAGCTCCCCTATTCTACCTATTGATGCCTAAAGGTTTCTTTGACTTTTGATTTTTTAATTTTATAGATTTGAGAAGTTATTGTAAATCTAACGTACTAGTAAAATAACTTCAGTAGCTTAACGTTTACATATACCAACCCCATCCTACATCAATCCCTCAAAATTTCAGTAGCTGTTTAGTCTCTATTTCAAGGCAGAATTGCAGAGAAGCGCCACGAAGCCTGCACCACAAGATAAAGACATAGACAGAAGGACCTCCAAATCTGAAGCTTTGGAAGGCCTCCAAGGACCCGACGTGCTGCGAAGAAGACAATGATGATGAAGGAAGGGTCCCGAGCCCCCAGACCCAATACCCGGAACGGGGCAGGACTGGGGGAAATAACAGAATGGGATTGGATGGACATTGTTATGAAATCTTGAAACCTGGGTCAAAGCGGGGGACCCTGTGTGACTGTATTCCTGGAGCCTGGAGGCTCATTAAAGCTCCTGCTCGCTTATCTCCCACTAAAAGCTACCTGGAGTTTTTTTCCCCATCACTCTTCAAGGCATTACTATGACTGCTGAAAGCGTGGGAAACCTATTTGCTATCTGCAGACGGAGAAAACAGGGATGTTCCTGACCGTGCGTCCCCTCGGTGGCCCAGGGTCCTGGGATGGCCACCCCGGTGCAGGGGGGGCTCGCCCTGCTCCACAGGCCCCCACACAGCCCCGTGTGCCCACCGGGCCCCTCACTTGTTCAGCACGATCTCCATGGGCACGCCGGGCTTCACGATGGCGATCTTCATCGACTCGCTGCCCACGTCCACCGACATCACGGCCACCGGCTCTGCGGGCACACTGCGGGTGAGGCCGCGCTGCCCGCGGCACCGGGGGCACCGGGACACCGGGGGGGNGAGGGGAGGGGGGGGCGGGGCCAACGGGCACGTGCGGGGCGCCTGCGCCCTCTGGCGGCCGAGAGGCGCCGCGGGAGCCACGCCCACCGGGCCACGCCCACCGGGCCACGCCCCGCCCAATCTCATTGAGAACGGGACTGATCGAGATCGGGACTAACTAAACCAGGGACTGACCGATCCAGGGTCTAACCGAGCTGGGATTTAACCGAGCCGG
>VWZF01001613.1:193249-208194 GCA_013396755.1 Sclerurus mexicanus | reverse complement strand
CGGCTCTAACACCCATTCCAGGTCTAGCGCGCACCAACCCCGGCACTGCCCGAGTGGGTCCCATTCTCGGTCAGTCCCAATCTCAGACTCCGGCTTGGTCAGTCCCATTCTCGCTCAGTCCCCGGCCCTGGCCCCTCTCCCAGTTCGCCCCACCGGTGCCTCCATCACCTCCACCACCTCCATCATCTCCATCACCTCCGTCACCTCCATCACCTCCATCACCTCCCAGCCCATCCGCAGCCCCTCAGCTCCCCCCCGTCCGTCCCCCAGCCCAGGGCAGGCTCGGCTCTGGCTGCTGCCACACAGAGGGGCACAGCCTGGTTCATGAAACGCTTTATGGCTGGGCAGCCCCACCACCCCCACACATCCTGAGTTACAAAAGGTTTACAAAGAGGGCGCTGGGTGCACCACAGTCCTGCCCAGCTGAGGGCTCACCCTCTTGGCAGTCACCAGCCTCAGCCTCCAGCAGAGAGCTCAGGGGTACCCCCTCACCCGGCAGCCCTTTGGCAGCTTTTTATGTTTCAGCACTTTGATATCTGTCCAATAAATTTTGTTTTTAAAAAGTCAACATAAAAAAAAAACCAACCAAACAAAAAAAAATCTTATTCCCCTTGGCTGAGCAGGCCACATTCAGTGCCACCCAGCACGTGCCCAGCGTGAGTGGCTCCGCTGCTCTTGGCACGGGGTGCAGCAGGGGCTGTAGCCCCCCCAGAAGCTCCTCCTCGCTGCCTGGTGTGGTGGGACATCCCGTGGCACCTGGGATGCTCAGGAGTCTGTCCAGGTGGTGGACGTGGGGCGCACAGCACCCCTGCCTCAGTTCATGAACTGGGTGTAGCCCTCTGCCCCGGTGACGATGACGTCCATCCAGATGCGCATGGCCTCGGCCGAGGGTGCCACCATGTAGTAGAGGCGGTCGTGGGTCTTGACGCAGAAAGTGAGCGCAGGGTTGGGGCTCTGGAGGGGAGGAGGATGGGATCAGTGCTCTGGGCTCCCTCGGAGCAGCAGCATCCCCCCTCTTTCCCCCACCCAAAGCCACCGGGGTCCTGCCTTGGCACCCCAAGGAGCAGGTGCCATCAGAGGCCATGGACCACTCCAGGAGCATCCTGCAGCAGCTGCCCTGCTGCCTCCTGCCCACACGTGGGAGGGCAGTGCGGGAGGATGGGGATGCCCCCAGCAGACACCAGAGCAGTGGCAGTGCCTGGCTCCCACCTTTGCAGCGCTGCGGAGGTGGTCATAGTAAACCTCTTCGATGGCTTGGAAGTAGATGACACCCTTCAGCTTTGTCTCGTGTTTATCTGCCCGAGAGAGGGAAGGAACTGTTGTGGCCTGCGGGTGATGGCACAGGGGAGGGGGCACGGGGTGGCATGGGACTCACCCACGTAGTAGGAGAGGGTGCGCTTCATGCGGTCAAAGACAAACCAGCGCTTCTTCCAAGACTTGATCTTGCCGCCCATCTTGACCAGGTAGCCCTTGCACATCTTCTCAGTCAGGATGACGTGGTAGCAGGTGTCCACGCTGTGGCCCGAGGACTCGATGTGCAGCCGCAGGTTGAAGTCCTCCTTGCGGATGGGGAGGTACCTCGTCAGGGGGCGAGCCTGGAAAAGCAACACAGCCCTGCAAACTCCACTGGTGGCAACGAGAGGCTTGTCCCCCACACCGGGACATCAGTAGGTGTGCCTGGCTGGCCAGGCTGGGAGAGGGCACCCGCCTCGTACCTGCGAGAAGTGCTTCTCCCGCATCTTGACCTCCTTCTCCACCAGCTTCTGCCGCCGCGCCGTCTCATCCTGCAGCCGGCGTTCCAGCTGCTCCCGGCGCCGCCGCTCGTCCTCCAGCGCCTGCCGCCGCAGCTCCATCTCCCGCTCCTGCCGGCACACACAGGCGCTCAGCCCCAGGGGCTGGGGACCTGCTTCCCGTCCAGCTGTGGTGCTGGGGACCTGCTCCCCGTCCAGCTGTGGCACTGGTACCCCCACTCACCCGGGACTCCATCAGCCGGGACTTCTCTGCGTGTGCCTCCTTCAGCATCTTCTCCATCTCCTCAATCTTCCCTGTCTCCATCCCGCTGGCACTGCAAGACAGTCGCCGGTGCTGCTGCAGCGGGAAGGACCTCCAGCCAGCAGCATGCCACCAGAGCAGGCTGTCCCCTGGCCACAGGAGCTGGCCCCAGGGTTACCTGGAGATGTTGTCGGGTGAGCAGGCAGAGTTGTTGCCGGTGGAGATGCTGGTCTCCATGCTGTCTGAGCTCTCCAGGCTAAGGGTGTCATATGCATGGTCCAGCTCCTCGGCCCGGGGCCCAGCACCGTGGGGGCGGTGGTGGTGGAGGATGGAGTGATGCACGAGCCGGGGGAAGGGGGGCTGCCCATGCAGGGCTTCCCACTGGGACTGCGCCTCGGCAGCCGCCTTCTGCTTCAGCTCCGCGAGCCGCCGCTTCTGCTCCTCGATCACCTGCTGACCTGTGCCGCAGGAAGATGACAATGTTGAGTTCAGCGTGTCACACACCGCGGCAGACCAGGGGGTGGCACAGGCAGAAGACACCACAGGCACTGCTGGAGCCGGGTAGGGATGATAGGGGCAAAGGTGGGAGCTGCTGTCACAACTCTCTGGCAGGCACGGCAATCTGTCCAGGCAGGAGGAGGGAGCCCAGGCAGCCAGGGGGGCACATGCACCGGGCTGGCAGGAGCAGGCTTGGCAAAGCATTAGCGGGTTAGGGATGCTGTCCCTAAGCAGATGCTGAGAGGCACCTGGGTTCCTGGGCTAGTCACACCCCTCTTACGCATGGCAAAAGGTGCCAGCAAACAGCCATGCTGCTGCCTCGGGGCTGCTCTAGGCAGTCCAAGTCACCCCACATCTCTACCTGGTAGATCACCCGGCTGCAAAGGCTCTGCTGGGAGCAGCTCGGCTGGAGACACGCCGTCGGGCGGAGGGGTCAGGAGGAGGAGAGGGGGGGAAAAGCAAGAGACCATGAGAGAGGCACCGCATCCCACCCGAGTGCTGCTGCTGCTGCTGCTCCCACCCTCGGCCGGGCTCCCTTCTCCATTGCCCAGGTGGCAGCGGGCGTAGCGTCTCCCCAGGTCCCACCACCCCGCAAAGCTGGGACACGGAGCCAGAGCTCACCCTTCTGCTGCAGGGCCAGCTGGCGCTTGGTCTCGATGTCCTGCAGCGTGGCTGCCAGGTTGCGGGGCAGGCTGCCCGCGGGGCTTGGGGGGCCCTGGGCAGGACAGCGGGTGGTCAGCTGCAAGGATGGGGACGGGGGCTGGCACCGGCAGCAGGTGACCCAGAGCCGGGGTGCCCAGGTCCCCCTGGCAGCTGTACCTTGGGCGAGGGGCTGCGCCCCAGCACGGAGAGGTTGAGCTGTGAGGACGAGGGGGTCCCACTCTTCATCCGAGGGGTGAGGACACCAGTGTCACCCTCTGCTTTGGCACGATAGACCTGGGCACAGAGACATGAAGGTGGGAAGGACATGAGGCTCTCCTTGGACAGATGGCTCATCTGTAAGCAGGGCTGAGCATCCCCTCCCCAGATCCTGCCTCATGTTGGTGCCATCCTGGCAGGGGTGCAGGTAAGGAGAGGCAGAGACTGCCTGCCCCAGGCTGCAGGTCTGCTCTGCCCCTGCCCACTGCGGCAGGCGGGGGCCTGGCAGCACTCAGGGTGCAGGGCCCACAGGAACATCCCCACGCTGCCCCACTCCCACCATGGCCAGCAGCCCCAAAGCCTGAGCCTTGGCAGCAGGGAGCCAGGATTACCTGGAGAGCCTTGTGAGAGGAGTGAGCTTTAGCTGGAAGTGGAGGAGGGGAAGAAGGAGGAGAGACAGGGGAAGAGGAGGTCTCAAAGCCAGCCATGACCTCCTGGTACCACTTCTCTAAATCAAGAGCCGGGAGACACACGGGGCCTCCCGGCAGCTGCTGCTCCATCTGGAGAGAGAGGCCACGTGAGAAAGGACAAAGGACAAATGCAGCAAGAGGGATAGATGCACAGAGAAGAGGCTGGAGCATCCCTGCCTGTGTCTGCACCATTCCCCCAGAATTTGACATGCAGACCCCCAGGGATGCCATGCACTCCCTGGCTAAGTCCCAGCAGCTGTAGGAGCCCTTTGCTGCTCAAGAGAGCTGATCAAGAAGAAAAACCCCCTTGACCTGCCCTGTAGGCAGTGAAACAGCCGGCAGGACAACAAGGGGTCAAGGGGTGTGCAGGCTGTCAAGAGCCTGAGCTGCTGCTCAGCTTCATCTGCAGCTCACCCCTTCCTGTGCATCCCCAGCCCCTCCTAGGGAGAGCACAAGAGGCTGAAGGGAGGGAAAGAGGGCACAAACCTCTGCAGAGATGAAGGGAGAAGAGAGAGATGGAAGAGGATGAGGAGGAGGAACACAGCCTGAGGATGAAGGAGCCGGAGGGGTGCAGCCCAGCAGGGAAGCAGCAGGGGTGCGGAGGGGGCCCAGGATGCCCGAGAGTTGCTCAACAGTCACATACTGGGCAGAGAGAAGCAGATTAAACCAGGAGAAGAGCAAGGGACAAGCAGGCACAGAGGAATGAGCAGGCAGCTCCAGCCTCCCAAAGGAGGGTGCCATGTCCCGAGAAGAAGGGCAGTTGGTGCCGCTGCCACCCTGGTGCTGGGCACCGGGTCAGGTCTCTGCCTGCTCTGCATCATCCTCACTTGGGACCAGCAGCCAGGACTGGGTCCAACAGACAAAGGGCTGCCCTCCCACTCTGCTGGGCACCCGCACTCTGCTCCCCAGCCCCGCTGCCATCACGCCCAGAGCAGGCAAGAAGTGCAGCCTGGCAAGGAGACCAGGCAGCTCGAGCCTCTGCTCCCCCCTCAGCTGCAGCCAGACAAGTCCCCGACCCGGGATGCAGCGGGCAACCCGAGGGAGCAAACCCGAGCATGCTCTGGGGCAGGTACCTCATCGGCTGCTGGAGGTACAGCAAGCAAGAAAGAGCGCTGAGCAGCAGCAGGGGCAGCAGCAGAAGCTTTAGTGTCCAGGCTGGGGCCGTGAGCATTGCTGCAGAACCTGAAAACGTCAGACAGCCTCATGTACTCCTAGAAATCCACGGTGAGGAGAAGGAGGAGAGTTAGACCCATGTGCTGGCATCATGGCACTGACTGCAAACTGGGAGCAAACCTCCCTGTGCATGCATGCCCCAACGCTGCCTGCCCAGCCCAGTCCTGCCCTGCTGGCCCCAGTGTGCAGCACTGTGCAGGGAGTGTGGTGCCCGAGCTGGGCTGGGTGTGCTGGCACCCGCCTTGCTCCTGCCTTCAGCACAGCTCTGCTGAGTGACTGCTGGGGACAGACCTCAGGGTCCCCCAGGCCAAAAGCCCTCACCAGTGCAACACCACTGGGTAAGGCACCTCAAGCTGCACCGAGCCAGCTTAAAATCCAATTCCACATTCATGACTTGCTCTTATTTTAGGGAAGCCAGGCTAGCAGGACCCTACAGGATGCTGCCAGGAGGTGCCCAGCCAGAGGATAAGTGGTGGGCAAGAGGAAGCACAGGGATGCCTGTGCCCCACAGTGCTATGCCAGGATTAAAACCGAGGGCAGCAGTGGGAGCTGGGATGCCCAGCAAGCTCAGGAGAACACCTGGAATCAGGCACTGAGTATTAATGAGCAGAGCTGCTGGAGAGCTAAATGAGAAATGCTCCAGACATGCTGCTGCAGGGCTGCCCTGCTGCCTGGGGGTGACGTTAGTCCATGAAGGGGGTCTCGGCCAAGGAGGGGCAAGTGAGCAAGCACATGCAGTTAGTCCCTCTAGTTAGTTACCTCTTGTGCCTTGGGGTAGGAGCGGGTGGCAGGAGAAGCTAAGGAGGCAGCTGCTGCTGGCAGGGGACTCAAGGACTGAGTTCCCTCCAATAGCTCATAAGGCTCTGAGATATGGAGGGTCTCCTGTTGGAGGGTAAAGATCATGTAGGCAAGGTGGGCACAAGCAGCAAGGTGGCAGCAGCAGGAGTCCCACTGCAAGCAGGCATGAAGGGAGTCTGCCATGCTGCCCCTCTTCCCAGCAGCAGGTCAGGCAGCACTGCAGCCCCCACGGGCATCATGGTTCCAAAGAACGGAGCTTGTGGTGCACAAGGCTCATACCCACTGGTGACAGAGGGTCAGAAGAGCAGCCCTGAGTGCCCTCTACCCACTTACTTCTCTGAGAGCCGAGGACATTTTGGGGAAGCTCCTGCCACCTGTGACGAGCTGGTATCGCCTCTCCAGAGATACGAGCTTCTCCTTCTCCTGTGCACAGGGTGACGGTGAAAGCAGAGGCAGGTCATGGTTACTGGCACCCCATGGATGGTCCCCTCCCAAGCTCACCCTTCTGCCAGCACTCTGGCGAGAACTGGCATAATCTTGTCCCCTGCCTTGGTCTCCCCCAGGGTCGGGGAGCCCCTGCCAAGGCCCCTGATCACAGCATTACCTTCTGCAGCAGCTGCAGGATGCCACTCCGCTCCCTGGCCAGGCGCTCGGACTCCTGGGCGCTCTGCAGCCGAATCTGGGCAGCTTGGGCATCCAGGGCAGCCACCCGCTCCTGGGGAGCGGGCAGCAGGGATGAGCTGGCTGCCAGTGAGCCGTGGGACACGGCCCAGCTGTGCCAGACCCACGGCCCCCTCTGCCCCTACCTTCCTGCGGGCGATGCTGCGGTGGCACTCGGCCCTGCTCTGCAGGAGCTGCTGGCCCCGTGCCTCACGCTCCTCTTCCAGGTGGCTCTCGCGCTCTAGCTGCTGGAACTCCAGGTCCTCAAACAGCTTGGCCTCTGTCTCCAGTGCCTCTGCCTCCTTCAGACACACAAGGGCACAGTGGATCAGTTGCTCTGGATGGGCATCTCCTCGTCCTGCAGGCAAGTCTCCCACAGCAAAACCACCTGCATGCTCCCACGTCCTGCTGGTGCTGGCCAGGAACAAGAACTGGTGGCCAAGCCTGTCCCTTGTGCCTGGTGTGGGCAGGCAGGCAGCGCTGCCTTCTGCAGGGCACCAGAAACGTGGGAGACATTGGTAAGACTGTCTGCCAACAGGAGGTGGCAATGGAAGAACCCAGAACCGGCCAGGACAGAGCAATCACCCCCACGAGATAAGGAGCTCACCAGAGGCAGGGGCTTCACCCGACCCTTGGAGACCAGCTGCCCCCACTGAACCACATCTGGGCTGGAGCCGTGCCCTTACAGGCAGCAAAACACCATGTGCCAGCGTAACCACCAACACGTCACCGAGCCAGCGGGCAACAGAGGCCCTACAAACTCCTGTGTGTCCTTGCAGCCTTCACACACCAACGCTACACGGCAGCACTAAGCTCAGGACCTGCCTCTGCCACCTGGCAGCCACTGCACCATACGCCATGTGGGGACGTGTTTCACCTTGCTCTGGGAGCCAGGTAGCCAGTGCTCTCATGGCACAGCGCTGGCGTGGTGGCTGATACACCAGGATCACTCCATCACTCCATCACCGCCCCTGCCTGCCATACACCAGACCCACATCCAGCACGGGGTTGCCTGCCCAGAGCAGGCTGTGGCAACGTGGGTCCATCTCATAAGGCACCGGCCACAGGCTGGGGAAAGCCAACCGCTTCCGGAAAACACCAGATAATGGGAAAAAACCCTGCGGAGCAGCAATAACACAAACCGACGGCGCCGTGTAAACAAGGAAATAGCTGGAGGCAGCCAGGCAAGGATGCGGCGGTCCCCGAGGCTCCCCAGCCTGCCCTCCTTTGTGGGACAGGGTCTGTGCTCGCGCCCTGCCCGGTCCCGAGGAGCTCTGCCGAGCCAGCCCCGCGCCCGGGCGAGCAGCAAGCTTACCAGGACGGTGGTGCCCGGCGCCAGCCGCCTCCAGCCCGGGTGCGATGCTCCCAGTGCAGCCCCGGCTGGCAGGGAAGAGCTGGCCTAAGCTGGAGCGGAGGGAGGTGGGCCATGGTCCGGGAGGGGTGGGGGGAGACACTGACCCTTCGCATCTGCTCCCGCAACTGTTCCCGCATTGACTCGGGGCACTTATCAAGGTGGCTCTTCGACTCATGGTAAAGCGCCCGGAGTTGCTCTAGCTCCTTCCTTTCAGCATCAACCTTTGCCCTTTCCTGAATCAAGGGAGAATAATAAAAAAACAAAACAAAACAAACAAAAAAAAAGGAGGGGGAAAAAAAAAGAAAGAAGAGAGAAAACACTTCTCAAATGGGCACCATGCAGAAGCTGTGAGTTAGAGCAGGGGGTCATCTGGAGATAAGGGGGGTTGTGAGGTGGAGAAGAAGGAAGGCAGGGAGAGAACAGACATGGGAGCTGGGGCCAGGCAGTGTTAGAGGGGTTACAGCCAGCCTTTAACCTCAGCCTTGGGGTTCCAAAAACAACCTTACAGGCTGCAAAAAGATCAGGGCTGGCAGCATGGATACAGTCATCCTGATCCTGAACACAGCTGCACCACACACCCTCTGAACAGCCACTAACTGGCACTATCTGCTGCTCACCATCAGGATGCTGCCAGTTGGGCACCACAGTTTCTGAGTGCAGCCTGGGGGCATGGACCACCCTTATCCATCAGAAGGAGAGGGTTGCCCACGAGGCAGCAGTGAAAACAGGAGGCTATGTCAAGTTAGCTGTAGAGCAAACACTTGCTTCCTAAGCCTGGGACAAGGGGAATTGCCCTCACCCTCCCTCCCACGGCCACAGGAGCAGTAAAATGGGGCCAGCAACACGGGGCTGGTGTAGGGGAACCTCGTCCCACGGCTCTGACAGCACGGTGAGGGGGCTTGGCGTTGGGAAACGCTTGCTGCAAAGGAACAACGTGCTCCACACAGAGATGGGCGATCCATGAAAAGGGTTACAAGGGGACACACTGGTGGGGAGGCTGGGCTGCCACAGGCAGGTGCCTCACAGGAGGGGCTGCAGGGTGCCTGGGGGCTCCCAGGCATGCAGAGAGGTCAGAAGTGATGGCAGAACTGGGAGCTGGCACTGTTAGTGTAAGTAGAGCAGGCTGGTTAGAAAAGCTCGGGTCAGCAGAGAGGTTGGGGTGGGGATTTCCCTGTGCTCCTCTCCTGGCTATGCACGAGGCTGCCCCTGGCTACAGAAGACGCCTACCAAAGGGATGGAAGACCAAAACCACAGCAAAAACCCCAAACACTGTGGGGGCACCATTGGCAGGTGCTGATGACTGCTCTGCCTGACCACGGGCACCCCGACAGCCCCAGCACCCACAGCCATGGAGCCATCCAGGGCCCCAGGGGCACTGGTGCCACACCATGGTGGCACAGAGCTGCCAGTGGGACCCAGGCATGGACTGCACAGGAACGCTGGCCTCAGGCAGCAGGGAGCTGGATTCCAGCAGCTCTCCCACTGCAAAAAAGCTTGCCCAAGGCCATGCCACGCTGCCTGCAGGGCTGTGGGATAGCCGGCAACGAGCAGCTGGGACAAGTGTGCCATACAGGCAGTGCCTTCAGGCAGTAACTGCACCACAGCTGACTCCAGGGAAAAGGGGCCAGGACACCCTCCTCAGCCACCGAGCTGAGTTAAACACCGGCAGTGGTTTCCCAGCCACCTCCAGTGAGCTGAACACTACAGCAGCAGCTGCCTTCACATGTGCAGATGCAGCAGAGTGAGGTGACTTGCCACAAGACGCAGTTCCCTAGCCAGGGCAGGGAATGGGGAACACCAAGGCCCCCACTTCAGCACTGCCCACCTCAGGCAGCAGCCACACCACAATGTCCCTGCCAGACCCTACTGGGACAACAGGCAGCGGTGGAAATGCTCCCCAGGCATCAGCCCTGCTCTCCTCTGGCAAGGCTGATGGACCAGACCCAGGCAGACAGACAGATAGACAGACATCCTCCCACAAACACAAACAAGAGGGGCTGCTCCCCAAAGCCTCTGTGAAGCCCAGGGTCTGGAGAACATGCCTGCAGGGCAATGCTGCAGCACTGGGCATCCTGGCATCATGGCTGCGAGCGCCAGGGAGGGCGAGGCCCAGACAGTGACAGCAGGTACCTGCACTGGGGCTCACCTTGTCCCGCTCCTTGCGGATGTTGGCGTCCAGGCTGGAGAGCTTCTCCTGCAGCTGCTGCACTGCTTCCTGCTCCTGCCGCAGCCGCGCCGCCTCTGACTCCCGCTCACCCTGCAGCAGCGCCCGCTCCATCTCTGCCTGGACGGGCACAGCCACGTCAGGATGGCTGCCCCAGCTGGGTCTGGCTCATGCCCGTGGAATTCGGTGCTGACTGGTGCGGGCAACAAGCAGCAGGGCACCCGGCAGTGTCCCCTGACTCCTCACCTCTCGTGATGTCTCCTGCAGCTGCTGCTCCAGCTCCTTGACACGGCCCTTCAGCTGGTCCAGGCGGACGAGGACGGTGGCACGCTCCTCCTCCAGCCGCCTCGCCTCCTTCGCCCGGGGACCCGTCAGCTCCTCGTGCTGCGGAGAGGGATGGTTGGCATGGCACGGCACACCATGGCACGGCGCGACACGGCACAGCTGTCCCCTTACCTCGTGGTGGGTGCTCTCGGTGCTACTGCACTCCTCCTTCAGGTTCTCCTCATCCGACCTCTCCAGGCTCTCCCGCTGCCGCAGCTCCTCGGCAGCACGGCCCACAGCCACGGCACCCCTGGGCACCCGCCGGCCACCATCCACATCACTGGCCAGCAGCCGGGACACGTTGCCCGCCTCGGCACCGTCCGTCTTGGTGTACTCAGCACAGAGGTTCAGGATGGTCTCCAGGCGCTGCCGCTCCTGGGGGATAGAATGGTTAGCACAGCTCCTATCAGCCAGAGCCCGTGGGACCCTGCGCTGATGGTGGGCGCCAGCAAACGGGCTCGCCCCTTGCCCTGCTGGGATGGGATGGGGACATCACAAAGCCACCCGAACCCCACACCAGAGCCAGGCACGCGATGTGCTGGGAGCTGGAGACGCACTAATTACAGGCGGCAGGGCTGGCTGCCGAGCGCCTCCGCTATTTCCAGGCGGTGACTCAGGCTGCCCGCGCTGGGCGTGAGTCAGGGCTGAGCAAACACAGCCCCGGCGGCTCAGCCTCCGGGACCAGCAGAGACACGGGCAAACCCCACCCAGGCAGCTGCCGGCTCCATAAAAACTCCACCGGCCCTAAATATAGACGTGATGCCCACGGAGCCATGGCACCGCCGCCAGCAGACGGGCCCTGGCAGGGATGGACGAGATGTGGACAGCTTTGCAAAGTGAGGGGCACCACTGTTTTTGGTGGCGGCCCCGGAGCCATGCCGACCCCACCAACTTCCCTGGGCTGCTGCGAGTTGGGGGGGCTTTGTACTCCCAGAGAGCTGCGGAGCACCCGTGGCCACTCCTAGCAGTAATCCCCTCGGATAATCCGGCAGCCTGGCAGCTGCAGCAAATCCCCAAGGGGCAAGAGCCGGGTTTTAAAGCAGCAAATGACAAAAGGTGTTTGCAAAATGTGTCCCCCCCGCCCCAAACCCCACACTGGGGTGCTCACCAGGCGCTCCATCTCCTGCTCCCGCACCCGCTCCTGCCGCTGCCGCCGGTGGTACTCCAGCAGCTCATCCTCGTTGTCGCTGATCTCCGTGATGCTGTTCTTGCGCTCTCGCGGCCCCGCTGGCAGCCGTGGGTCCCCCAAAGGCTTCCTGGTGGCACGGGGGCTCTGCCGGGGTGAGGGCATGGCCGGTGAGCTCAGCCCATATGTAGGGCTCAGGCAAATGCCAAAGCTGGGGCGGCGAGTGGGTGTCTCTGACATCAGTGGGGGCGATGGGCTTCCAGCACCTCTCGACTCTTCCGAGCCCTTGCGCCTGGCACGGGGACTGCCAGGTACCTCCCTGCCCAGCCGGGGCTGTGGGGAGGGGGTGTCAGGAGCTGCCCGGGGACTGGCAGCCCGGCGTGACAAGGAGGGGCTCAGGGGGGGCAGCTCCCGCATGCTCTCCACGTTCCTGCGGGCCACCCGCGGGCTCTCGGGGGGCTGCAGCCGTGCCTCCGGGACCACTCTGCTGGCAGGCTGTCGGCTGGGGGCCAGGGAGTCCCGTGGCTCACGGAAGGGGCTGGGGGGACGCTCCTGCAGGGCCGCCCGTGGCCGCGGTGCCACCCTGGGTGTCAGCCGAGGGCTGCCTGCCTGGTGGTCGCCAAGCCTCTCAGCTGACCAAGGCTCGCTGGGACCCCCACTGGGAGCCCCGCTGGGCAGGGTGGGCGGCTGCACAGTGTGGTTGTAGCTGGAGGAGCGGAGTGGGACAAGGGGGGGCACGGCTGGTGCCTGCTCCTGGCTGCTGAGTGAGGGGCTGGTGTAGCTGCTGCTGCTGGCTGGGGAGGAGAGCGGAGAGAAGTTCTCGTAGCTGGAGCCTCCCGAGGTGGCCCCAGGGCTGGGCGGGGGGGACAAGAGGCAGCGCTCACCCCCATTCACCACAGGGGAGAGGGGGGACCGGCCGCAGGCAGGCGGCTTCTGGATGCCAGGGGATGCCGGCTCCTCCAGCACCAGCGAGTCCATGATGTCCTGCAGGTCCTTCTCAATGGAGCTGACAAGGGAGCTGTGGCTGGGACACCCACGCTCTGATGGCCGGTGACCACCATTCACCAGGGCGTCGGGCTCTGCAGGGAGACACAGGAGCGGGTGTCGGTGTGGTGTGACCCCACCACGGCCCACAGCGCAACCTGGCATTGCTCCTCCATGCAGCCTTGCAGAGCCAGTGCTGGGTCACAGCCCCTCTTCTCTGTGCCCTGAGCTGCCTGCACCCCACTGCCACCCTTTCCCACTCCGGCTGGGGAGCCAGGCCAGGGAGGAGGACGGAATCCCGCTGGCCCTGTCACCCAGGAGACAGAAACCTGAGAGCACAGCCCAGCCGCCCACTCTGACATCCCTGTGCCGCAGCTCCCGGCCCCACTCCCTGGAGCGCAGCTGCCTGCACCAGGCACTGGCACCTACCACTTGCCCCTGGCACATTCTGGCTCCCCAGCAAGGGGTCAGAGATGCGACAGCCAAAAGTTGCTGACCTGTGGCGTGTCCAGACCCACTGCCATGTCGCCTGTAGCCTCCCTGTGCCCCCAGCCAGGGTGCCCCTGCCTGGGCTGCCCTGTCCTCCCTGCGCAGCACCGATGTGCCTGTCACTCAGAGGATGAGCAAATCAGGGCAGGCGCACAGCCCAGCCAGGACAGCGTGCCACCCAGGCTGCGTCACCCCCTGGCACCCAGTGGCTCCCCTGCTGCAGCTGGCAGTGCCTCCACGCCTGGAGAGATGTGCTGCAGCCCTGTCCCTGGGATCCCACTCAGTCCCATGAGGCAGCAAGGGACCATGCAGGGCCCACACGGGTCGCTGTGTGGTTACGGGACGCTCCACACTTTTATGATGCTCCTCGGCCTCAGCACTTCCCTGCATCCCTTCTCCCGTCCCCCAGCTGCGGGCGTGTTGCCTTCCCAACACACACGTGGCATGGGGAGGCTGCCAAGCTCCTCTCTCCGTGCCAGGGTGTGCTGGTCGGGGCAGGGAGAAGGGCTACCAGCCCAGGGATCACTGCTCGGGATTTGGACATCCCCAGGAACCAGGCATGGCACTGGTGCTCAGCCCATCACCCCACCAACAGGCAGACACAGCAAGATAAGCAACTCGTGAGATGAAGGAGAGCAGTCAGAGAAATGGCCTTCACAGCCCTGGCATGTAAACACACACTTCAGGCAGCCAGGGGTGACTCTGCTGGGTGGTGACTCTGCCACGGCCAGGCTGGGCAGAGGCCAGAGCTGTGCCTCACTGCCCCCACAGTCACCCTCTTTGAAACGATATTAATCATTATCAAACACCAGCACAGCTGCCATACCATGCCGAGCCAATGGACGGCACATCCACAGCTCGGTACAAGCCCCACTCCCAAGTGGGAGGGCTGGGAGTCCAGCAGGACAGGGCTGGGAGGGCATCACGTGTCAGGAAGGCTTATGGCACTGGTCAGGGAGCACCTCAGCATCCGCCTCGCCCTGCCTGGGACAAGGAGGGGTCACCTACTTGCTGGCAGCCCATAGAAAGCCGCCGGGCTCCTGCCCCCCGCCGGGATCATGCTCTTCATCCACTTGGCCTCGGCAGGGTGGTTGAAGCGGAGGAAGGTGGCCTGGCCCAGGCAGATGGTGCACCCTTGGGAGAGAAGAGAGAGGGTTCAGCTGCTGGCCACCAGTACCAGAGCGATGCTGGAGAGAGGGGAGACGGGAGCCAGCACAGGGAGGCAGCCGGGTGCTGCCGGCCCTGAGATGCATCCCCGGGTGGGGAGCGGGCTCCTGCTGTCAGCAGAGGCTTAGGGGAAGGCTGAAATCCAGGTCACTCCCCGGCAGCTGCCGGCAGCGCGTCGCAGGCACAGCTGGGGTCCCCGCCGGGGGCCGAGGGATTGGCGGCACTCCAGGGCCTGTGTGTCTGCCAGCTGCAGACAAGACAGCTCCTGTCCCTGCCCGCAAAGCGCCTCTTCTTGGCCCAAACCAGCAGCCCTCTCGGGGCAAGGCTGCTGAGCGGGGCTGGGGAGGAAGGCAGCTCGGGGAGGGAGCGATGCCCTCGATGCCAGGGAGGAGCGTGCTGGCAGCGGGGAGCAGCGGGCGGCTGGAGAGCCTCGGTGCTGCCGGCACACCCCGCTTTGAAGCGCCTGCCAGCGCCCCGGGGAGAGGCTCGCTCCGCACCGACAGCCGGAGCCGAAAAATCCCTCGCCGGAGGGGATGTGTTTTTTGGAGCGCCCCGTCATCCCAGGCTCGCAGCGGGGCGAGCGAGAGGCCGTACGGATTTACCACCACCGCCGCCGCAACAGGGCTCTGCTTCCCCCGCCCGAGCGGCGGGGTGGGATGAGTCCTGCTCCCCCCGGCTCAGCGAGGGCATCCTGCCTGCCACGGGGCAATGCCAGAGCCCTGCCCGGCAACCACTCCCCTGGCGAGAGGCATCCCTGCCCTGCCCCTTCCCCGCGCCCCGGCACCAGCTGGAGCCACGCATCGCCCCGGCAAAGCGGGGAACCCCAAACCCGCACCCCGAGCGCCGGCCTGGCAGCCCCCACGGCTCAGGTGGGCACACAGGTGCCGT
>VWZF01001613.1:179616-193131 GCA_013396755.1 Sclerurus mexicanus | reverse complement strand
CCCGCGCCCCCCCCCGCGGGGCCGGCGGGACCCGCCAGCACCGTCGCGCCGGGGCCGTCGCGCCCCTTCTGCGGCGGCCACGTGGCTCCCATTGTCCCCGCGGGGACAGCGCCCACGCGGGTGAGTCCCCCCTCCCCGGGCAGCCACAGGCACCGGGGGGACCGCGGCCACAGCGCCCTCGGGNTCCCAGCTCTCTCCCTCCCCCAGCTCACTTGTTGCACTCGGCAAAGCCGGTTCTCAAACTTTTCTCAAGCCTTCCAGCACCTGGCAGGTCCCCAGCCCGGGGTACAGAGGCAGGAGCATCCCAGCTGGGATATGCAATTACAGGATGGTTCTGCCAACACCCTGATAACCTGATGGCACAGCTCCACCAGTGAAGGCTTTGGTGAACCCCAGCCTGCTCCTACCTTGGGTGAGGCGCGTGGGCCGCCGGACTGTCGTGCCATCGATGGCACAGGCGTTGCCACAGGGGTGCAGAGTGAGTGTCCCCCGCACATTCTCGATGTAGCAGTGCTGGGGCAACAGCCCAGGGCCTTGCAGGATGATGTCTGTTGTGGCCGTGCCGATGGTGGTCCTCCCTGATGGCAGAGAAGGCAGCTCAGTGTCCCTGCCACCAGCGTGCCCACAGGGACCCGCTGGCAGCCAGCACTCACCTTCCTCCAGGGGCAGGAGTGTGATGGCAGTGCTGAGCCGGCCGCTGCCCAGGCTCACCAAATGTGGTTTCTCTGTCTGCACTTTCAGCCCCTTGCCTGTGTCGATCAGGTCCAGAGGGCTGTTCTGCAGGAGAGGGAGGGATGCTCACAGCTGGAGGCACTGCCCAGCTGGCTGGGCTGCTCCAGAACGGCCACATGCACAGGCAGGGCCAATGCCCAGGCACAGCCACATGCCAGCAGGACCATCCAGCAGCAAGATGCAGGAGATGAGGGCTCTCTCCTGCCTGTGCTGTCCACCCCGGGGAGCAGAGGTGAGCTGCCCTGTGAGCAGGAGATCCCTGGGGCTTGGGCTGCATCTAAGAGGATCCGAGCTGCCAGCCACTTAGCTCAATGGGCTTTGCTGGCGATCCCATAATAGGATTGGGGTGAGGAGAGGCTGGAAGGTAGTGCCAGTACCCATGGTAGGGCTGGCTGTGGAGGAGAAGGGCTCCCAGCCAGATCTCCCTGTTCCCACAGGGCAAAGGCCCAGTGGTCCTGCAAGCTCACCTGCATGACGTTTTGGACTCTGTGGGATGGGCTGGTGGGGGTCCTGCTGGATGGCTCCATGATGCCTGCTTGGGGACGCCGGATGCTTCCGGACACGGGCTGCTGCCCAAAGAAACAGAGAACAGCAGCACACGTGACCACACTGGGCATGGCCTTTATGTATTCCTCCTGCACATCACATAAACCCTACTCATCCCAAACTGGCATTTGCCACCAACAGGATTCCCATCCTGAGGTTCCATCAGCAGCTGTCTGAAGCCAGCGAGCATCCTGCTGAGGCACACATACCCTTCTGCCCAGGAAAACCCACATCAGGATGGGACGTGGGCCCAGAAGGAGACAGTACACGGGCTCAGTTTTGGGGTGGCGGTGCAGGAAACACACATCCTAAACACCAAGAGCAGTGGGCAGCCAGCAGACAAAGACACACGAGCACAGGATCTGTGGATCTGGCTGTCCCCAGCAACACCTGCCTGCCATGTGTGGCACACCCCGGTACCCCCGTGCGTGTCTCCAGTGCCCATCCCCAGCACCCAGGCACACATCTCTGCTCTCATGAAGCCCGGCAGCGGCAGCAGCAGCAGCCGGGGGTGCACAAGCCCGGCTGACTGTGCCATGTGCCTGCCGAGGTGGCCCACAAGCCCAGGGCTGCTGCCCATGGAGCAGCCACACTGCCACTCATTCTCTGCGTGGGTGGGAGGCAGCCCGGGGAGGAACGATTTCCGTCACCCGGCGCTCACGCCATGCCGGGATGCTCCAGGCTTACTAAATTTACCGTCTGCTGTTCCCCATATCCCGCCCTTCCGCCCGGGACTAGCCGAGTGTGCTTAACCCTTCCCGTGCAGCCCAACCGGGGAGTACTCCATTCCCGTTAGGGACCTCCATCCCGGGGCCACCGGGAGAAGCTCCGGGATCAGCTCCCACCAGCACTGCCCGAAGTCCCACCAGCCCCCGGAGGGACCCCCACAGCTCGGCCAGCACCGCGCTCAGCTGCGGGGGCGAGTGAGCGGCTATTACACACTGCGGAAAAAATGAAATGCTGGAAAACACCAGGCGTGGGATCCAGGGCTGGGATGGAGACGGGCTGCTCCGGCGACACCAGAGTTGGCTGCCACACAGCAAAGTCTCTTTGGGGACCACAGCCACCCCACGCAGAATAGGGACAGCTCAGCTGGGGCAGGGGAAGCTAATGCAGTACCCCAAGAGCAGTTCACCAGTGCCCACCAGCTGCCGAAGCAGGAGCCCTGCTTTCCCTTACCTGCCGCCTGGTCCTGGTGCCGAGCGGGACCCTCCGCGGCAGGGTGCCCGTGTTCCCCAGGCACTGGGGTGCTGCACTTCCCAGCATCTGGAGACCCTGCAGCCCAGCTGAGCCCCTGCCCCTCGCTTGCACCCAGACCCGTCACAACGTCTGGGAAGGAGGAAAAGCCAGGAGGGGCCAGGCTGCTGCATAGGAAGGGAGCGGGGCCAGGGTGGGATCCTGCTCCGGTGTTAACCCCTTCCCAGCAGAGCTGTACTGGTGACACCAGGTGAGGACCATGGGAGACCTCCATCCCCTCCACCTGGATGAGTGTCCCCGGTTCTGCTCACCTCCCACTGCCCAAACTCTCCACTCGACACCCCCCGTTCCACGGGCAGCCCATGAGCCGGAGGGTGACCCTGGCACCCCACCGCTGCCCGACGCTGCCTGTCCCTCAGCACTGCCCTCCATCAGAGCCCCTCACCTGGCTCCTCACCGCACAGGGGACGCCTGCCGTGCGCCCAGCCCGTCCCACCGGGGATGCAGCGGGGATGCAGCCGCTCTCCAGCCGGCCCTGCTGGAGGAATGCGGGGCGGGAGCGTGGCCGCCCCAGCCGGCGCCCCACTGCTGGGATGGACAAGGCGGCCTTTCTTCTCCCGCCGCCGCCTGCAGAACGCGCCGCTTGTTCCCGCCGTGGGAAGCGGCGAAGGCAGCAAATGCCAAGGGGTCGGGCTCGGTTACCGCCAAACAGCCCACGGTCCCCGTGCACCCCGCGCTGGGCTGCCCACTCAGCCTCAGCCTCCTGCAGGACAAAAGCCCCTTTCTTCTCCTGGCGCAGCCAAAAGCCTCACCTGGGAGGACGCCCAGCCCTGCTGATGCGGGGGCCCTCCCAGCACCGGGAGGGCTGCACACAGACACGCTGCCCCACCGCGCTCCCAGGCACCCCACTGCCTGCCCGCCCCGAGCCCACACAGGTAGGGATGCTCAGGGGTCCACTCCTGCCTCCCCAGATCCAACATGGGCACAGCACGCTCTGCCTCATCCCCACCAGCATGGCCAAGGTGGCAGCAGCTGGCAGGCAGACCCCAGACCTGCCGGCCAGTGATGGAGCACGGCCTGGCAGACCCTGCCGTGCGGTGTCAGCCATGCCTGGGGTGCAGCAGGGAAGAGGCAGGCACATGGCACCCCTTTGCCATGACTTCTCCTGCCCACTCGTGGCCGGGTGAGTCACGGGAGGAAGCTGGAATGGCTGAGCACGGGTGCACGCAGCAGAGCATCGCAGGAGCATCTCAGGAGCATCGCAGCCCTCCGGCCAACTTGGCTGCCTGCTCGCTCCCCATCTGCTAACGCGCTTAGGGCGCGCTCACCCCTTCCCACACCCTCTGCCCCGGTAAACAACCAGCCCTTCCGGCGGCAGCTGGGAATGGGGAGCCCGTGTCCAACGCAAAGCCGTCGGGGAGCGAGGAGCCTGCTCCTGGCCGCTGCCTCCAGGCCTGGGGCTGACCCACAGCGAGCAGGGGAGACCCAGCCGGCCCCATCGCACCTAGGCGAGGGGCGGTGGGGCTGCATTGCGGTTGCTGGGACAACGCCACGATCCTGGCAATAACACCGACGTAAATCAGCCGCCAGACAGCTCCGGCGGGAGCCGAGGAATCCCGGCCGCGCCCGCTGATTTCATCGCTCCTGGGAAGTGCTCCCGCACCGCTGCAGCACAGCTGTGCTCCTGCCGAGGCCCTGCCAGCATCACACCTCGGGCGCTCCACAGGCTGGGGATGCCCACCACGTGCCCAGGTAGGGGCAGATGGGCAGCCCTGTTTTTCCAACACTACCCAAGATAAGCCAGATCCAAATGCTGGTGACGCAGTCCCAACCACTGCTGAAGCTCAAGCACTGACCCCAGCATCAGCACGTGCCTCCAGACACTGCAGCACAGACAGGGAAACCTCCACCACGAGCTCCAGACCACTCACAAGGCTGGAAAGCTTCTCCTCAAAACGTTCCCATGTCAAACGTTGACATCTCAACTGCAGGTCACAGACTCAGCTCAGCAAGGAGCATCTGCACCTCCTAATGACATCTCGCAGACCATAGCACAGGATGGGTTTGGTGGGTCTTGAATCCAGCCCCTGGCATGAACCCATCACCCAGCCCTGTGTTTGCTGGGAGAGGGGTGGGGTGACCCTCACCTTTCCAAAGCAGGCATAACTCTCCTCTTTCTGGTGTCTGGCTGACAGCAAGGACCCCTTGCTGTGCAATCCTGTGGCTCCATCCCCCTGCACCGTGCCCTGTCCTGCTGCCCCCACCCCTACCAACACATAGCATCACACAGCAATCCCAAATATATAAGGAATTACCAAAAAGCACCCAGCAGTGCTGCCCTGCAGCTGCCTCGTGTCTGAGGTGCCTGTGGTGCCCTGCCAGAGGACCTGCCCCCCCGCAGCTCCTCCCTGGTGCCCAGAGAGGGCTGGCAGCTTGCAGGGCAGCTGTAGGAGTGGGAGAGAGGGCGGCACTTCGCCACAGCAGCTGGACCTTCTGGGGCTGCCAAATTCCTCTGGCTTTCTGACAGCGGCTGAAGGGGCTGTGGCAGGAACGTGGCAGGAAACTGGAGTAAACAAGGTCCAGCCATGGAGCGGGGTCCGGCCAGGCCAGCGCCGTTCCCAGGCTCCCCAAGAGGCGTCAGGGACAACAGGGGTGGCCTCAGGCCAAGCACCATCTCCCCCTGCAACTGCCCTCCAGCTGCAGGAGGATTCTGGGATGGGAGAGGCTTGTCCAGCCTCCCACGCAGACCGGGCTGCTGCTCTCAGGGCTCCCACACCACCAAACCCACCACCGGCGTGGACCACCAGATCCAGACCCAGCTCTCAGCCCACCCACACACCCCCAAAGCATTGTGCACTGACCAGTTTTATGACTGACAGGGTCTTTCCTACTTTACCGCCTGCAGGTCCTTCCTTGCACTCCTCCTGGGGTGCAAGGACCCCCATCACGTCCCACTGCTGGGCCTGACAGGGGCCAAGGCAGCCAAACCCCTTTCCCTCACCCCCAACACATCCCAAAGCTGTCCCCAAAGCACTGGCAAGGTCCCTGCAGGGCAGGACATGCTGAAACCAGCCTTATGGGCTCCCCAGGGCTGGAGCCGCCTGGGGGACAAGTAGGGAGGGTTCCACCCCATCCCGGCAGCCGCTCACCTTCCCTTCCCTGGACCGGCAGCCTCTGCCGGGCTCTGCCGCCGCCGCTCCGCTGTCCGACAGAGCCTGCTACAGCCCCGTCCCCGCCCCGCCCGGTGCCGGCCCCGTCCCGCCCCCGCGGGGCCGCGGCTGACCGGCCCCAGCTCCGGAAGGACCTCACGACCCCCAGCCAGCTCCTTTGACAGTACTTTATTTGATTAAAGACTCAGTATTCTCTGTGTACACTGGAATGTGCTCTATTCCCTAGGCCAGGATCATACGGGGTTACAAAAAGGGGGGATCTCAGCTCGGTTTAAATATCACCCTCCAACGAATGTAAGAAAAAAAAAAAGCTCCTTGGATGCTTGAACTAACCTTGACTCCATTTTAAAAATCATACAGACAAGCAGCTCTGGAACAGGACCAGGTTACTGGGATTCGTTGCCTATTTTGCTAGGGAAGAGGGTTTGCCCTCCCAGGGCAGGATCAGAGTTGATTTCCTCTCAGGTGCTGCCAGCAGAGGAGAGACCACGAACTTCTTTGGCAGAGGACCCCAGGGGCCCACAACAGGCTGGCTGTCTCTCACAGAGCACAGTACATGCGCTTTCAGGGTCTTTGCCTTCCACCTGCACACTTGGGCCCTCCAGCCAGAGGTGAGGTGTGCCCGGGGGCAGGTGACATGCCCCAGCCACACAGGTGAGATGAGTTGTGAGGGGAGCACAGATCTGTGAGATGAGGCAAGTAACACTGGTGAGGCAGTGGGGGGAGGAACGGCTCAGATCAGCCCCCATGCTCCCTGGAAACCAGCGTTTCCTTCTCCCCGTCTTGCCAGAGCTGAACAAACACTGGTTTGGGACAGGTTCCGACAAGCAGGCAGAGTCACCCAGGCAGGCAAAATGTTCTGCCTTCCCAGACACCAAAAGGGCTTTGCAAAGGACACACAGTTGGTTCTAACCTAACTAAACCTCCTCCAAAGCCTGGCCCAAGAGCAGCTGTGGCAGACAGCGAGGACACAGTCCCCTCCTGATGCTCTCCCCCCTGCAGTAGGAGCCAGAGCACCTGGAGCTGAGCCATGACAGCACAGTGGGGCTGGAGAAACAGCAGTAACCCTGTGGGGGTAAAAGGACCAAAACCTGGGTCCCTCTTACCCATGCTGTACCCCTGCCACGATCCCCCCACCTCTGAGGCAAGAGCAGCTTGCTCAGCTTCCACCAGATGGAAGGGTCCGGAGCTACAGGTGGCCCCAAGCACGTTCTCTCAGTGCCTGCTTTCCTCAATGGAAACGAGAGCTGGAGGACGAGGAGAAATCAAAATGTAAGCACCAACAACAGAGCAGCGTGTGACGCTTCGGGAGGGTAGAGAACGATGTCTGGTCGGCTCTGGGGCTGAGCTCCAGGTGTTGCCAGGGGAGGAGGGGACGTGTCAAAGTCAGGCTCTCTGCGGAGGTCTTGCTTTTCTGCCGGCTGGTAAAAATCTGCCAAAGAAATTTGTGGCCTTTCCCCCTGTGAGCACGTCAATTCTCTGCCAAAAATGTCTGTGACCCAGGAACGCTGCAGATGGCAGACAGAGCCACGCGTCCTAGCAGAGGGGGCTGCGGCGTTCCCAACATTCAGAATAAACGTCGGCCTCTTTTTTTTTGTTTTTAATTTAAAAAATTTCCTCCTTTGCGCTTCCCCACGTCTGGCATTACAGGATTTCGTACTTGCCGACCAGGAAGGTGGTTTCAGTGGAAAACCTTACAGGGCTGTTCCCGTCTACCTGGGTCACTTTGGTAACCTGTGGAGACAACAGGTAGTGTTAGCTCAGCATCAAATGCTGCTCCCCACCACAATAATGCCATGCTTCCTAACACCGGGATGGTCACAAAGGTAGAACTGACCCGGCACCTTCCAGCCACAACTCAGCCCTGAAATAAAGAATTTTGCTCCCAGGAAACTTGAAAGAGGGGAGTGATTTTCTGTGGTAACTCTGTCTCCACTGAGGAGTGAAGTGGTAGCTGCTGGCTACACTTCAGTGGGGGCAGACAGTCATATGCCGAGCAGTGTTTTGGCTCCAAGGCTGATGGACTCTCTAACAAAGTCTGAGAGGAATTAATGATTACTCAGAGGCACAAAGGCACAACTGAAACCGCAAGAAAGTTCTGGGAGGTGCTGTCTGCTGGCACTCTCAAATCCAGCTATCTCAGGAGCAAGTTAACGTCAACCCCTCAGCCATGGCCAGTGGAACAGCAAGGCCCTGCCACAGCACAGCCAGTGTCAGCCAGCTGGGGACTGAGGCAAGAGTGACATCACGCCTGGGGAGCATCGGCAGTGACCATACCTGTATGTTGCAATAATTTTTTTTGGAGACAAAGGAGACTTGCACAGGAAAGAAGTCGTTTGGCTGCCCTGCTATGCTGAACTCCAGGCTGCCACTCTTGTTTTTGGCATCTATCACGGGCAGGCACCACTCGAGGAGGTTTCTCCGGCTGTCATGGCGATACTCGCCATCAATCTCCCCAATCACTGGGGCGCCAACACCAGACCTAGAGCAGGCAACAGTAAGTGAAAATCACTTCCCTGCACAGAGCTAAGAAAATGCTTTTAACACCTGTGGGATTGAGCAGACCCACAAATCAGGGAGAAGGAGGTGGACTCTAGTGCTGTCCAGAGAACGAGCATTACTTACGGCAAGGGGATGGTGATGACCACATCATTCAGCTCTAGGCTCTCCTCCTGCAACTCGTATTCAATGTTGACATCACAACTGTTCCCGCTCTCTGAGGGCCAGCAGTTAACTGAGGGCACAAAGACAGTGTGTGATCCACACAGGCCTTCCACATGAACAGCCTTTCACTTTGAAATGCCCAGCAAAGTCATCCCCAAGAAATTCTGACTTTAAGAAAAGCTCTGTTTTCTTTGAGAGCATTACAGAAAATGCACACTGCTGAGGGCAGGCACTATCCAATGGATACACACAGGATCTCCAATGTCTCACACTGTGCCATGCTCCAGGCAACCCAGCAGCCAAAAGGCAGATACAGACTGACAGCCCATGGACCAACAACAGCCTCTTCCATTTGAGCCCCCAGACTCGCACTCACTTGTCAATGGAATGAAAGACTCTTCCGTGGTCTGCAACCTCCACTTCAGCACACCCACGTCACTGTTAATAGGGAATGACTTCTCTGGGTTCTTCAAACCGATCTGTGACTCTGTAGTGAAGAGCTTCTTGTCCACGTTTGGGTGAGTCTGAAAGAGGAACATATGCCCAGGCTGTAGGTCTAAGCCCAAGGACAGAATCATAGGTAATGCAGGTTCTACCAGGTCAGGCCTATGTAGAGTGTTTTTCTTGAAAAAACACACATCAGGTTTGCTCCTGTCTCAGAAGCCCATCTGGACCACACCTGCTTATCAACTTGGGATTCCTTCCAGGAAACGCTGGTCTGACAAGAAGGATCCACACCACTGTCATTCTTATGTGCACTGCACCAGAGAATCTAGCAATGCATGTCTTGGGCTGATAACTACAGAACTTTAACTCCTCAGATCTTAAAGACCATCCTGAAGGTCTAGAGCACACATTTCTCTTGAAGGAAAAGCAACCTAACCATCCTGAAACCACAACCTCATAACCTCCCTCAGCAACTTTAACACACATATGTGTCAGCAGCCAAATTCTATTTAAACACTCTCTTCACAACCATGAGCATCTTTTAAGAACAGAGGAAGTCACTGTTAAGCTACGCTAGAAACACAGGAGTCAGCACAGGGTTTGGCCTCATCTTCCACCCGAGCAGTGCCCATGAGAGCACTGTTAGAGACAGGCTTGTGGGATGTGCTGGAAGTGGATTTGCAGTCAGTGATGTAGGGACAAGCCCCTGGTGAGGAGTGAGCTGGAGTGTGTCAAAGCAGCACCACCTCCAGGGATCAATAAGGTCACACAGAAAGAGAGAGAAAGGGAAAGACCAATCTGCCAAGAACCTTCTGGGCTGCTACTGCTGGCTGTGATCAAGTGCCTCAGCAGTCCCCCCAGGTACACGCAAGGATGAAACAGCTCTGGAGAGAATAAATTCATTCCCCTTTGGCACAAGAAGTTTGTTCACCCACTCCCACTCCACAGGTGTAGCTGCCATCACACCAACAGGCACCAAGCAACACGCAAGGCTGCAGCAAAGTCCAAGTGAGGTCACCCAGCGTGCCAATGTGCACTGCTGGGCAGATAAGGCTCTGAGGGCAGGATCGCAAGCACCGAGACTGCATTTCTCCTGTGAACTTCAATCCTTTCAGCATGACTGGCCCTGCACTGAGCACTCCCATTTCCAATGCATTTGCTGAGAAAGCTTGGATGGGAACACAGGACAGTAGCACGCTCAAGTATTTCCAATATTTTTTCCCCTGGAAACCAGCAAAAGCACATTCAACACCATGGGACTCCAAACAGGCTTTACCTGTAGCTGCACTCCCCTCTTGTCTTCATTTTCTACATGTAGGCGAATCCGTGCAAACTTTTCATCAGAGATGTGCAGCATGATCATGCCATGCAGCTCCATGTTCTGCAACCCTCCATCACGGCCACAAGTCAAGGAGATTTTCTCCTCTATCTTCATGTGCACACTAGACAGACAGAGAAAAATCTCAAGTCTTAGGCTTGGCATCTCCCAGGTAGCAGAGAGATCAGTGCAGTGATGCAGCACCTTGACATGGTGATCAGTCAAATCCCCTCTGCCAGGCCACAGCACTAAGGGCACTAAAAGGCTCTGAACTGTAAAATGTAACATGAACACCTCTATCCTGAGTGGCAATAAGGCAGGAAAACAGGCAAAATGGCAGCCATTTGAAGGCTAAAGGCACAGGAAAATTCCCAACCTCATCTAAACAATGGATGCACATCCCATTTTAGTTAGGAGCATGCCTAACCAAATTAGCTATTTGCTTTTTTGCTGCTGTGCTTTCCCAGATTTTGCCCACCAACTGTTATAGTTACCAGGTAAGGGAGCACAGGAAAAAGCCTAAAAGGAACAGCCACACACAGGGAGAGCTGCGAGGAGACCACTTCGAAAGCAAGGGCAGCACTCACCTCTCCATGTTAACAGGAGGAGAGAGAACTTTGGCTGCTTCGGTAGAGCGCTTGCCTACAGAAGTCATGATATTTTCTCCTTCTGACTTCAGCTTGTCCACAAAGTTGTCCACCTCCTTCCCTTTAGCACCGAGTTTCAAGGCTTTACTGGGACCTGAAGGTCTAAACAGAGACCAAGTCATCTCACTGCAACAGGTTTCTCCTTCCTGGTTATCTTCAAGTACTGTAAATTGACCATCCCAACATTACACCATTCACCTTGACAGCCTTTCTGGGGAAGAACATGCATGGAGCTACCATCTTACATGTAAGGTGCTAAGTCATAATTTAAATCTGGATGTATTAGCAGGAACTGGGACCTCTTTTTCTCACACAAAATGAGACACTCATTGCTCATCTAAGGTTCCACAGAGACTATGAGGCACTGCTGTGGTACATGGCACAAATGCTCCTCCAGTTACACAGACGAGGAACCCATGTTAGAGCCTCTGTTTGGGCACATAGTTTGAGCCACCCCTGGCTCCAAGGAACATTTGCCACCTGCTGTCCCCCTACCTGGCTGGCGCTGGTGCCACTTTGGGCTTCTCAGTCTCAATGATGGTCTCTGTGATCATTGCTGCCGTTGTGCCCCCAGACACAGCCGAGCTGCCGAAGCCCCCAAACCCGGGTGCCTTCTTGCCATGTCTCTCTGCATCCCTCCTGGCCTGTTGCAGCTCCTTTGCTTTACGGCGCATCTCGGCTTTTGCTTCGCGTTCCTGTGTCTGAAGGAAGAGACAAGAGGCTGATGGAGCTTTGCAACCTCAGCCTCGCCCTGCAGAGACAACTAAGTGCAGGTGCCCACAAGCCCCTTGCCAAGAAAAAGGAGACAAGATACAGGTTTAGATAAAATACAGGATGCAAGTTTACAGAAAAGCTAAATAACTGTGTGGCCCCAGCAAAGTGGAGGAACACCTCTGTGTAGCAAAGATGGCATTTCCCAGACGTGGCAGCTCGTGCCAGGCTTGCAGGTGTCCCCACTCACCTCTCGGACTGCCCGGAACACCTTTTCCTCATGCGAGTCCATCTCGGTGAAGGTCCGAATCTGAGCCAGATTTACGTTCTCACGGTAGCCCAGGGCGACGATTTCATCAAAGGCAAAGATCAGGTCAAAGCAGTGCTCAGAGATCTCATTCTCCTCCAGAGCTCGACAATATTCAGGGATCTAGGAGGGCAGAACCCATAGAGAGTACTGTGTAAACAGTTTCTTTCTACCTGTGCTGACTCTCCCAACCCCAGTGCACCCTTATGCTGCTCCTGGTACCATTACGTTGTTGATAAACAAGATAAAGTTTTGCCATTATTTGTTTTTCTATTCTAAAATCCTCATAGAACCTCTCAGCTTTCCTGTAACACTAACTCAGAGGAGCCCAACTACACACTGGGGCCAGCAGATTTCCTGATTGTGTGAAGACAAGAAACTTGCTGCTTCGGGATCCCTGCAAAGCAGCACTGCACTTGTAACTGCCTGGAACAAAATGTTATTTTTGAAAGGAATACAAGTCTTAGGTTAATAACATGGAGAACATTTAATGCTAAATTACAGCCAGCCCTTTGATCTCACCAGCTGAACTACAACTGAGGATTTCTTATGTTGAGTTCAAAACTACCACCAAAACTTCAGAGCTTTCTTCCCAGTCAGGAAGGGAAGCTGTGGAACACCAAGATGCCAGGTGGAGGCAAGCAGGGCTCCATCAGCAGTTCAGAAACAGGTCCCTCACAGCAGCACCGTTATGGACTACAGCCACATCACTGAGCAACAGATCCTTACCACTCTAGAGAAGAGTCGGAGTGTTTCCAGGTCTTCCAGGATGTTGCTGTTCTTGGTGGTGATCAGCACCATGTAGAGCTTCTCCATGGGCTGGTAGACGTACCGCACGCTCTCTGTCTCCACGAAGGTGTGCTGCTTCCCCGTGTTCATCAGCTTGGGGAACGCCGCCAGCAGCCCCTCGATGCGCGTGCGGGTCATCTCCACGAACTGCCGGGACACGATGGCCTTCCCCGCCTTCGTGCACACGGCGGCTGCCAACAGCACCTGGGCGAGTAGAGCAGGTGAGCCCAGCCCATGGAAGGATCGCTTCCCCCACACACCTCACCTGCACGCTCCCCTGAATGGGATTTTAAGTCTTTTTCTGTGATCAGGAACTGGACCAAGCCAAGAGCAGAGACACCTCTGCTTTTCTGTCTCTCTCTCCATTCCACGTTCCATCCCTATCTTATCCTCAGAGCTCTCCCTGAGCTCATTCTCCCGTTCCTTATTCCACACACACCAAGGTATAACAACCCCCAGGAGCCTTAGGGGAGGCTCCAGGATACGGACTTTTCCATGAGGCTGCCCCAGCTCACAACTACACCCAAGGAGCACTGCAGAACGCGATACCTCTGCCCACTGCCACACGCAGAGCCAGGCTGACAGAGCCCCGGGTATCACCCACAGCCCTCGGGTGGCTCCAGGGCAGCTCGCAGGCGCTGTCACCCACCACCTGCACTTTCTCCTTCTGTCTGCCCACACTTCCCTCTCGCGAATCAGTTTCCTAATTACCTCTGTCGCAATAACGCCGTTCTGCGCCTCAGAGCTTTTAAACCTCCCCAAGCTGACAGCAAGCCCCCCAAAGGCCTCAAACACGCCACCACCGACCCCTGCGGCCCCTCGGGCGGCTCCACTGTGCTCAGAGGGGCCCACAAAAACAAAAGGAGCGCGGCCAGCCCCTCGATGGCTCAGGGGGGCAGGCGGCCATCCCGGCACCACCGCGGCCCGGGGCACGGTGCTGAGGCGGCCCCGCCGCGCTCCCTCCCGCCAAGGCCGCGGGCTGCAGCG